>JAPYZR010009497.1:0-11796 GCA_030522945.1 Trichopria nigra | reverse complement strand
CAAATTGTGAAAAAACGTTTAATTCACTTTTTATTCATACATTTATGGTTGAAATGCTCGGTCGATAATTGTTCTACTTTAGAACCACCTTAAGAGGGTTCTAAAGTAGAACAGTTACCGACCTAACCTTGCAACAAAAAAATGTAAATTAAGCTAACCTAACCTCAAAACAGGAAAAGTATAAATAAAAAAGGATTGATACATTTTTTCAAAATTCGGGATTTGGACGGGTGATTCCACGCATGATATACAATACTCAAAAAAATATCGCTGAAATTGTTTCAAAATTAAACAAGAATTATGCGAAATAAATTATTTTTGTTGCTGGTAAGAGAAAATAATTTATTTCGGATAATTCTCGCTTAATTTTGAACCAATTTCATCGATATTTTTTTAAGGATTGTATATATTATGTAAGCCCAAATTTTGAAAAAACGTTTCAATCCCATTTTATTCATACTTTTATGGTTGAAAAGCTCGGTCGATAACTGTTCTACTTTAGAACCACCTTAAGAAGGAGGCAACATATTGTATTTATTAAATTTTGCAGTCCCGCCGTTTGCCAATACGAGCGAATGGCGCTGCTGTAGTCGATGCGATATCGCTTTTCTAGTGTCCCAGTAAACGAAAAGGGATTGGCCAATTCCGAATTGTGAAAAAAAGGGGTTCGAAAGAATTAAAGTGAAACCTTTCAATCCCTTTTCGTTTACTGGGGTGATTCTACTGGGATACAAAGTATACCAGACTTTATTTGGATCGGGTTTGGCAAGTAAAAACCCCAAACTTTTGGAAATAAATTCGGCCTATATTTTTCGTATTTTGTTGGTGTGAAACTAATGAATAGAACGACTTGGTATCTATAATTTAGCGGATAAAGAAGGATCTCGGAAGACCCGCTCGTGAATTGGTTTCATTTTGCAACCTCCTTAAAGCTCGGTAGAAGAGGACGTGTGAGATATCCATCAACCTGGAACCTCCACAATCAAATTTCGACCTTTCAAGTAGCTTAAAATTTTTGGCTATTTATGGGCATTTTCTTGGGCACCAATAAATAATTTTAGGCTCCATTAGAATCTTCAAAAACTGCGATTTGCTATGAAGGTGTCAGCTGACATCAAGCTAGCATCTCCACTGCGCATAAAAAATTCTTTAAATTGTAAAAGAAGGTAACAAGAATTTTGGGTTTTTTTGGGATCTCTGATGCATCCAAAACCAAATTCAAAAATTCATCCCTTGCAGCAAAAACAACCCTATTATTATTTAATTTATAAAAAAAATGATGTACTTTTTTCAGTTTTAACAGTGCTTCTGATTTGTGGGCTCTCAAGTTACCCACATTACGATTTTTGGGTTCCGCCCCTTATAACAGAAAACCCAAAAACTGATATTTTTTAAGGTTACATAATTATTAATTTAACAATCTAGCCGAAAACAGGAAATAAAATGACACCTAGCGGCAGCTATATCAATTACCTTTGGCATAGGTCGAAACGTTGGAGGTTCTACAGCGGCGCGTCGATAAGATAGTAATCTATGCTAAAATAACATTTTTTGTAAGATACTACTTATTAATATTTCTGGTTTAATAAAGTGGAGAATAATATTTTAATTTGATAACTAATTTTCATTTGACTTCTTTTTGAGATTATAAAAAAATGTTATTGCTGAATTTTATCTGAATAGTCTAAAGTTTATGATATTATTTTTACACCTTTTTCTATTTCGTTATCAGAAAAAGTTAATAAAAAGTTAAAAGTTAATTTTCCGTCGTTTTAATGCATCTTAATTCACTCTAATTCGTTTGAATTGAAATGAATTCAGGTACGCATTAAGTGAATTCATTTTCGCAGTAGTTTTAACGCATTTTTAACTTCCAATGCGTTATTTCGTTTACTTGATGGTATTGCATCAAAGGATAACGTGAAAGCTGATTTTTAATGATCTCTTTACTTTTACTGTTAAATTAATTTGTTAATTTTATTTTCTTTTATGTGTCAATCATCAGAGATCCGAAGGTAATAACTAAGTAGTTTTTTATAAATCTTTTTATTGATTTTTTACGTTGTTCTGTTATCGGTTATATATGCATTCCGTTAATTTATATCTTTTCTCTACGATAAAAATTTAAGCGAGAATATTAGAAGATAAAGAATGATATTTATTTTAATGTTTTTTTTTTTTTTTAAGCATTGACAATTTTTATGGTATTTCTAAAGTGCTCGGTCTATAAGTCAGAAATCTGTTTTAAAAATCTTAATGATATAGTAAAACCTTTTTTTTTTTAGCAATTTGAGCTCTTATATACCATTCCATTTACAACAATGCAACAAAAATAATTTATTTTGGATAATCATCGTTTAGTTTTGAACCATTTTTTTTACGATTGTTATATAGAATCACCCTTGCAAAGTCCAAATTTTGAAGAAACGTTTCAATCACTTTTTATTTATACTTTTATCGTTGAGAAGTTCGGTCGGTAACTGTTCTTCATTAGAACCCCCTTAAAAAGTAATACCACCATTAGCGCTTAAAAATAAATACAAGGAAACGTCTACGAAGCTTCGTCCTGTCAGGCATAATAAACAGTAATAGCTAAATATGAATAAATAAAGAATTATAAAATGATTGTTGATTAGTTTTGAAATTACAGATGTCTCCTTTACCGACCTGTCATTTATTGATTCAAATATATACGCGATGGATATTTCACCATTGTTTCCAAAGTACTCGCGAGATAGCACCACTATGCCTTTTATCAGCGAGTAGTTAACAGTGAAAACTTTTCTAACGACTTGACACTAGATATTTTCACGAAACCAATATAACTGTATTTGTATTTTATAAATATTTGCATATTATACTGAATATTGTACGTAATAATAATTATAGCATCTTTGGAACAATAATTTATAGGCGTCGATGAATTCGAGACAATAATAATAAAATTAAACTAAAATTAAACGTGAAGTACAATTTCACTATTATAGGAGTTCTATAGTAGCAGGACAGTTACCGACCGAGTTTTGCAGCAACAAAATAAAAAATGATGGATTTTATAAAAAAAAATTGGATGAAAATTATTTAAAGTTCAATATGAACTTTGGGAAAAAAATTATTTTTTAGTCAAGTAATGAAAGATAATTTATAATTTATTTCCAAAAGTTTTCACAACTTTACAAGTTTTCGCTAAAATTTATACTCTTCCTGTTTCGAGGTTAGGTCTCGTAACTGTTCTACTTTAGAACCCCTTTAAAGGGTGGAAAAACACCGTTCAAGAGAGTGAATTTTCACTAATTAAGAATGATATTTTCATCTTTCTGAATTGAAATTTCACTACATTTTGGAGTGAATCTGAAAATTTACGCTCCAGGAAGAGTGCAATGTCACTCTTTAAAAAAGTAGGTTAATTTTCACTCATTCCAATGTGAAATACCGCTACAAGAATTTAACAGTTCTATTAATATTACTCTAGTAGTAAAGAAGAAGTAGTTTATGGACAACTTTTCTGGTCCTGTGTATCCCAACAAACGAAAAAAAAGTTTGTGGAGGATTGAAGTACAAGATAAAGGATTAAGAATAATAAAAGAGTATTATTTCATTGAGGTCGAAATTAATACTTCTTTATAATTTTCAAACCTATTTCTTGTTCATGAATAGCTCTTCGTTACATGCGCTAGGTATATACATATAATAGCATTAGAACCAGAACAATAATAATAGAACAATAATTGAAGTAACAATATTAATAGAAGAAATAGATCGTAAAAATTGATAGAACAAGAAGATAAAAAACACTATCATCATAAGCCTGGAAGGGTTTATGAACATCCTAATGGAAATTCCCATTTGGTACTTTCCCTTATGGGATCTTACATGGGATCCCACATGGGAATCGTAACCGAAATTCCACACGGGAAATATTAAATAACCTAGGGACGAGCATCAGGAAATCGCTAATCGTATTGAATTTACCTTGTGCATATATGGAACCCTATTTTGAAAATTATGTGGGAAATGATCTGATAAGTGGATATTTGCATAAATGAGTAGAGTCGTTATGTTCGTGAGAAAATTGTGACGTCACGGGGAAAATGGAAAATAAACACATAAAATAGAAAATCGCGCGAAATATGTTGAGCGCATAAATATTTTTGAATAAACATATATATAATATAATTTCTCATAATTAGGAAATTTAATTACAATTTGGGATTTCCCACTTTTCCACTTAGAGTAATTTTTTTTGGAAATATAACAGATAAAAAAAAAAAAAAAAAATAAACAAAAATTAAAAATAATAATATATGTATATCGTCCCTAGTAAAAATCGAACTGTACGGGAAGTGTACACTGGTCCAATAGTACTTTATGCACCAAGGGCGTAAATACCACGCCCATGTTGCATACAATATTTTTCGATCCAGGGGGCGTAAAATGTCCATTATACAAACTTAAACAAATATTACGTTTGATTCGTCAAATTTTGCGTTTTTTAATTGTTAGACTATTTTTATTTCACGCCCCCATGGCGTGAAATTGGCATTTTACGCCCTCGAGGCGTGAACTCGGCATTTTACTCCCCCAAAAGGAGGCGTATAATGGACATTTTACGCCCCCTGGATCGAAAATTACATTTATTGTACATCTCGTGTACAGTTAAAACAGTGTTAAACTCGAGAGCTGTATTTTGGGCACTCCGTACATTCGGATTTTCACCAGGGGTATATATACATTTATATAAAAGATCTGTAGTCTTTTATTATTTTATACGAAGCAAAATCATTAATCATGTAGTAATTTTAATCGATAAGTAGAATCTGTTGGAAAATCTTTAAACAATTTAAAACGAAACGATACTGTTAAAGCAACAAGCTTACATATAGCTTACCCCTATATATGTTTTAGCGATCGTCTTGAAATCTGATATAGGCGAATATTTAAATATCCGAGCAATACGTAGGCAGTCACCTACTATTGTATAGAGACGCTATGACCTACGTTTTGTCTATTTATTATTCTGTGACATGCACCTATAGTATAACAATGTCGTACTCTGGACAAAATACAATGGTAATAAGTTAATTGGTTCTTGTTCACTGATAAGTCAAGAACACGAGATTTATTTAGATGCAAAATGAAGAGATGTCAATTCTGTTTAACAACCGATAATAAAATGTCATATTGTTTTATTCAGTTAATATTATTTGGAATAAATTAATTTAATTGTGACTTTAAGTGCCAACAGATCTTGATTTATTAACATTATTATCGACAAAGGCACGACAAAAAGAGATTCGATGAAAAAGAAACGTGATTTTAATTATTTTTGGAGTTTTTGCTCATTTGCTCAATAACTGGAAAAAAGTGCAATTTTTGACAGATTATATAAAACGTAAAATTTATTCCTGTTCTTTCGAAATGTGGCATCAAAAATTTGTCTAAAAGCAATGCTGAAAAAGTTATAATCTGAAAAATTAAAATTTCTCGAAAAATTTCAGAACGTACTTTTTTTGGTGGACATTTTGAAAAATTTTCTATTTGAATTTTTTGTATGTGTACATTACTGGTTTCATATATGAAAATTTTAGATCTAAAATTTCTTACCGTTGAAAAAATCGCATTTAATTTTTTGCAACCAATTTTTTATAACTTTTTAAGCATTGATTTTAAACAAATTCTGAGGTCGGACGTAAAAACAGGAAATTGGATTGTTCATTGAATTCATTGAAAATTTCCAACGTTTAGGACTTCATGGTTTAAATTGTCATAAATATTAAATAAAATGTACACCCTAGGATTCAATTCTGCAACATAATTAATTAAAAACCAGTAACTTTTAAATTGGAGGATTGATAGATCGTTCGTATACATTCATTATTGGGTTTATTAACGTTTGAAATATGGCCATTTGCTGAAAATCAAGGGGCAGTTATTTTACCTTCGGCCTAACTTTCGGCAAGGGTCGATGCAATTATTCACTTCTCCTAGAACTGATTAAATTGCCATCGTTGCTAACTTCCATGAATTGATAACGACGTTGTTCGACAATTATTGTCCTTTCTAAAATGTAAGTCTACGTATTTCTATATGCCTTATATTCCAACTGTGTACCAACATATGTATTTCCCCCGAAATGTTTCTAATTCTTTTCTTTCTATCCTTTCCAGGCAAAGTTGTAAAACTGTAAAGCCCCTTTTCCATGGATTGAATGAACATTGGAACTATGGCTGAATTACAAATATTAAAAAGGTTTATTTCTAATTATACATCAAAAAGTTAATCACTATTATTGATGGTGATGTTACTACGTACTCGCAGTTTTGTCACAGTTCAATATGGCACTTAAACACTATCTTATGAAAAATAATTCGGAAGCATAATAGTAACCAAAGAGGTATCTACTAAAGATGATATGGAATACTTTCGCCGCGATATATATTTATTGGATTGGCCTTGACATCTGAAGTAGTCCTCATCACCCTTTAATCCAGCGATGCAACACCTCACTGCCAATGGATATTGAATTATTGAGACGATTCAACAGAATGCGTGAGTACACTATTGATACAATTATCTTGTATATGTGCCATAAATATATACATCAGAGAAATTTCATATCATTCATTACAATTATTAAAATGCTTTTATAAAAGTTGCGATGTTTAAATATGTGTAGACTTTTCTTTGCTTTCTGAGTGAAGACCTTCAAATATCAGACTACGAGCAATTTGCCGCGTAGCGTACCGATGAATTAAAATTTAAAGATACAAATTGATCGACAAATTAAACATTTATGAACGTAACGTTTTTAGCTTTTCAAGGAATATCGGAGATATTTCCCTTATACATCGCGAAATCTATTCTTATATACTTTACGATAAATAATGTATACTCAGAAAGATTCTGCTCACTCATAGTGAACATTTGATAGGCCTGTTATTGACCATAATATATTTATAAATATTTGGTTATTACATACTTAAAGTAACGAAATAAACGTTGAAAATGATTGGTCTAATTAGTGACCTCACGACATGTTTTTGTAAAAGATAACGAAATGTAATTGCAAATCTTTGTTATGGTAACAATGGCTCGTATGACAGTTTATCCTTTGATCCGATTAGTGATTCATCACATATTGCACTGTATATAAACTCAAAATAATGCGGATGTTTATTTCATCTTTGGCGGAAATAAATAGAAATATAAAATTATTTACACCAGTGAATAAAAAAAGATTTTTTTTTTTATACAACTAATAAAGGAGAGATCAAAGAATTAATGTAGGTACAGCTTCTTTATTTAATCCTAGATTGAATTAAGACTTACGCGCGGTGAGCTTGGAGCCTCCATTGGATCGATGTATATGTCGCGCAAAAAACGTCTTTCATGACCATGTGGAGGTTCAAAATCAGCAAAAAAAGAAAATCAAAGCTAATTTTGTTTTCGAGTCATCGAGAGTAAATTAAGTTGTTTTTTATATATGATTCGTCTATATATGTAAGCCGTCATTTTGTGACTTTAAAATAATTACAGAATTTTAAATTGTTCAAATTTAAAGAGATTCCTTTAATATTTATGTCAACATTTTGCCACAATTAGTCAAAGCCTATTGTGAAAAATTATTATTATTATTATTATTATTATTATTATTATTATTATTATTATTATTATTATTATTATTATTATTATTATTATTATTATTATTATATATATATATATCATTAAAAAATTGTATAACAAAATTTGTTTAAGTAAGATAAAAAGTACCGAATCTAAAAATTGTCATTTCTTTAAATTGACCAATTAGAAGTCAAGGCATACCCCATTATGACAAAAAAAAGAAAAACTTAAAAAATCTTATATCTTGCTTCATTTGTTAAATAAAATGTATCATTCTAAAAAACATGTGTCGTTCTCAAAGAAAATAATTGTTTAATACTTCAAAAAGAAAATAAACTTTGATTTTGGTTTTTGCTAATTTTGAACCTTCGGATGATATACGTATATAACGTGATATGAAAGCTGTTTTTTTTTTTTTTTTTTGCTACATTTTCATCGAACCTAGGGAAGTTTCAAGTTAATTTTTTTTTTAACACTTTTTATTTCAATATACTGTAGTGTATATCGTAGAAATTCGTGATATATATATATATATAAACTATGTTTGCGTAATCAATAAGATTAATGCTGCTATGGCTTGTATTATTTATTTATTTATTTATTTATTAATAAACGGACTGTAAGTCCTTTACATTATCGTTAAGTATTGTCGAGTACCACTACCTAGAAATGCAGGAGGAATGTCTCGCAATTTCCATCAAGATCGATCTGATGTGGCACCAATTTGGGTTTGTCTCTTTCGCAAAGTTTCGTCGGTAGTAGTCTCGACACGTTTTACCAAAATTCAACCTATTTTAAAGCCTATATTCTATTGGTTTTGGAAAAACGAAGGTCTGATGAAATTGTATAAAGTAATATTACGACCATATTAAAAAATCTGCAACCATAATAAATGATATATTATAAAAAGTTCCGTCAACATGACCAAGACGTATAACTTTGTTTCTACATTGTCACAAATCATTATTCTACCGCATAAACCATTCAAATTAATTCAAGACAGTTATTGTATTAATTTCGTTAATTGTATTCGCAGCTTCAAATCTTATCAAGTATATGTCATAGCCCCACAGCAATTAGCCAAGAAGTATCAAATTGCTCTTGGTGACCATTCCGTTGTACCAAAGACAAAACTCCCGATAGTCGACAGAGAGATAACGTGTTATCATCTCTCAGCCAGGAAAGATGTTCGGTGCTCCTGATATCGAAACTTTTGATGATTCACATGTCCATTGATACGAAGAGCAGCTTCATCTGTAAAAACACTTTTGTTCATTTCGTTTTTTGATGAAATTTCTCTCGACCAAAACTACCGGTAAAATAATTGTACTGACAATTCTTCTCACTACTGTTAATTTTGAAAATGGAGTATATATGTATTCGTTAAATTTTCATCATTAATAAATAATTTGTCTATTTTTGTCATCACGTACTAGCTGACTTTCTATTTTATTGTGCAATAATAGCAATAACGCTAAAAAAATAATAGTTTTAACCGAAAAAAGAGAAAAGGAATTAATAAAAGTTTGAATCAATACGGATAATATGTCGTCTGATATAATGTCTGACCAAAATACTCATTAGCTGCTCGATAATGGATATAGCGTTTTTCCTATTCGTCCTTGTGCCATTTAAGATTTTCATCTCCTCTCGTGCAACGCGTGCCCCTTGTAACACGAAATGTGCTGTTATAAATGACATGTCATGTCAGCTCACTTGAAGCTTGATCTAGAAATTGCTATAAATTTTTTGTTGATAAAACTTCCTCGAAGGAATCGAATTTTTATCATAGCTAGTGACAATTTTTCCAATGATCAATAAAGTCTGCCTTCAAATGCCATCAGGTTGTTTATTGTAAAATTTTCAAGGAAATTCTGGATAATCGTGGATTATTCAACGTTCATTTAAGTCCTTTGAATATAATATACTTCTCCGACAATTATAAGCGCATATATTCGAAGGGTCTTAAATGTATTTAAAAATTTAAATCCATATTTGAGTCCTTTCTTGTTTGCTGGGTCATTGTCATTCCCTGGATGGGACCGAATCCGTACCAAGAAAAATATATGTGTATAGACATTTAGTAGCCTTTGCCATCCAAGGTTAGGGATTATGAACTAAATGGCTATAAGAACGAACAAAATACCTTCGAATTCGAAAATGCATCATAATTTTCTTCATGAAGCTTGACACTATATATTTTAGCATTTAAACTCCACGAGCAAAATTCTGCAATAGCAATTTTTTATTGGCCAAGAATCGCTCTTTCCATTGGAGTATGACTATATTTTTAAAAATTTTAAGGTAAGAAAGTTTTACAGATTAAAAAGAAACATGATTTTTCTGGTTTTATTTTCAATTTATTGAAAAACTCATAAATATCGTGTAAAACGCTATCAAATAGGGCATTCCGAACAAACAAACTTTTCTAAAATGGCGGACTCAGAATAATCTGAATTTTTATTAGTGATAGTACAGCCATGCGTGGAAAATCAAAAACAGTATAATAGATTTTCATAAATCCATGTTTTTTTGAGGTCAACGATCGGAAATCTGGAGTCAGTTTTCAAAAATTCAAAATGGCGGAGCTATTACGGCCCCCAAAAACCCTTAACCCGTTTCGTACCAAAACGACGTAAAATTAGTCAAATAATCATTACGATTATTTTAATTTTTTATTTTATAATTTTGTCGCTATTTCATCTGCCATATTAGATTCTTCAGTTTTAATTTTGAAGATAAGGCACCGAAAGTGAAATCCGAGACTCCAAAGCAAAATCAAAATATAAGTTTTCGCACGATATACGTACAACTTTCTTGATATCGAAAAAATTCATGAATTTTTTTCTCAGAATATATGGGTTAGATAAAAAAATTACACTAGACAGCATTTACTCTAAATTGTATGTAGAATAGCATAGTATTTTTGTACTTAAAAAATTCCGATTCATTGATTTCCATCCACCATCTTGTGGCCGCCATTTTTAATTTTTCAAATCAGACTTTGAGATTGACATTAACAATTTCAAATACCTCAAAATATTATTAATTTATTCATTCACAAAATGTTAAATGTCGAAAAAAACGTTGAAAATTTACAAATTTTATGCAAAAAGTAATGCATGTGGCCGCTATTTGACAAAGTGAAAAATTCAATAAAATTGAAAAAATCGGCCAAAAATCCGCCATTTTGAATTTTGAACTCTAACTTGGACCAAATTTTAGCTAAGCTCTGTTTTCCACCAGACCCAGAGCACCAAGACGATCCTATAAGCGGAACCTATTGAAATTTAAGAATATTAAAAAAAAAAGTAATTTTTTTCCTTTTTTTCACTTTGAGCCGCCATATTTAAAAAATGGCATACGCTAGCTCAAAAATGACATCATTTTCGGAAAGAGCAGGGTCAAAAACATAAGGACATGAATCACCAAAGCGATTCATAAACTTATTCTAAGAAAATTTAAAGCATGATTATTTGACTAATTTTACGTGGTTTTGGTACGAAACGGGTTAACCAGTTTCAAGTGAAACCGATTAATTTTTACTGTTACCTTTAATAATAAATTAATTGATCGATTATGTTTTATTATTTAATAATTTTGTCCGCGATATTGGATCCGCCATTTTGAATGGTTAAAAATTGACCGTAGGTTCATGATCAGCGACCTCGGTATTGGATACTAAGTTTTATAACAATCCATTATGTTTTTTCATCATCTTGCACGAGTGGCTATATGATATTAGAAACAAAAAATTCACATTCATCGCTATTTTCTGTCGGCCATTTTGAAAATTTTGTTCGGAAAACATCTATCAGATAGCACATTCATTTATTTGTTACGATAACAAAAAGGTATAAACAAAAAACAAAAACAAAAACAAAAATAGATAAACGTATTTCGAACATATTTTCCAAAATGTCCAATAGAAATATATATGTATATATCGTATCAAAAATGAACGTGCTTTCAGAGAAAAATTATTACAAAACAAATTTCCAAAATGCCCGGCAGAAAATGATAAAAGTAACTTTTCATTTGTAATATCTTAGCCATGGGCACAAGATAAAAAACCTTAACCCTTTCAGTCACGCATTTTTCTTTTCACTGAATTCGCTTGAAACTCGTTACTCGGGGGTTTTCAGGGTCGCTGAATACGAATCTGATGTCGGT
>JAPYZR010009494.1:0-13764 GCA_030522945.1 Trichopria nigra | reverse complement strand
TCAATGATTTTCGATGAATTCTGTTGCCAGAAAGTATTTAAAAATAAATACAGAAATTGTGCGTTAGATGACATGTTAGAAATGTGATAGGTTCTCCAACTAATAGCTATTTCATTCAAAACGTCCGTATTTGTTTTGTAATTGTTTCCCAAGAGCAGAATTTATCGAAAATCACTCATTCAAAGGCCAATAAATGGCAAAAGTATTCTCGCACATAGCAAAAATTTTCTCGATCGCCGAGCTCTAGGACCCTTATTTAAAAATGAATCAACCATAGTGAATATAGAAAATGTAGAAGCGCGCGGAGCGCGCGTTCAAATTCTAGTATTCTTAAAACAACGAATTTTTATCAATATTTCACTAAATTTTAAGTTTTTCTATATATTTATATTTGTTACCAACTATACATTACATGTTTGTTCGAGTTCTTTATTATTTAATTTACTTTCTACCATCCGTGTATTTACATTTCATTTTTCTCTTATCATTTTCATCTTTTTCTCTATCACGCTTAACCACTCATATCCTTGTCCCGTATCTCAACAATTATTTCCCCCTCCACCTCCCTACTTCTTTGCTTTGATATGCCCAATGCATTCTTCTTTATCGATCCAGTATTTGTTATTTCTTTCCATATTTCAACATTCATAAACAGTTGTCTCAATAATGTACAAATAAAAAATAATGGTAACATATAATTCTACTACATCATTTAAAGTTGAGAATTGTTAGGTTTCAGAACAAAAGACATAATAGATAATAGAATCGATTAGATGAATAATGCCTGATTAGCTCGATCTAAAGCAAGCATTCTTGAATGTAGTCGTTATTTTTTATTTCGAACAATGTAATAAATTGGCACGCAAACACTCGCTATCAATATATAGATCCAATTTATATAAGACATTATTTATCTAATCGATCCTTCTTACACTATATTTTTTATAATTTAACTATTATAAATGCTATTCTGTAAAAATTCCATATTAAAATTACATGATTTTAATAAATTTCCTATTATATATTAACGTAGTCAAATATTTGCTTCTGCAATTCATGTTTGGATACGCTGAACCTGTACGAGGAACTGATTAGATTTTGGAAAATATCCTTACTAAAATAAAGAAATGGAGTCCAAAAGACTCTGTCGATTTTTCAGAAAAAAATGTTGTCCCCAACTTTAAACTAACGTAGTCTCCTGAATTGTTAATCAATTATCGAAAATAAGCCTTCAAGATACTCGCACAAATGCACGGAATCTAGCGGCCATTTTTAAATTTTGGGATTTTCAACATTGCCCGATTAGAAATAAAAAAAAAAATAATACCTTCAATAAACTTTTCAATAAACCAAAACTGATTATTATGCTAAATTTAAAAACAAAAATTGTGTTTTTATTAATATTTTGAGGAAAGTAATGAACGAGGACTCAAATTAGGGGTTGGTGACGAAGGCCGCAAGGACGAAGCCCCTAGTTTAATAATGATTTTACATACTTGTAAAATTTACATATATATATCTTATATTATATTTCCGTTTTATGCATGATATCTAATTATAAATTTTAAAATAACATTTTGTTGTACTTTCTTTTGAAGATTTTTATTATATTCTTATATTACTTTCTTTACAGATCACTTTCTACCTTATTCCATCGACTCTAATGATTTTTATTCTACTCTTCCATACTATTTCCACCATTTCTGTAAGCGTTTATACTCGCCAGAAACCGCATACCCGGTCAGGTGTCACATTATTGACATATGATGGCCGTGTGCGTGATGTTGGCAAAAGGTACAACGATCAATAAGGATAAAGGCACGAAGTTTGTCGACTTGTAAATCCTTCTTGTAATGAAAAACATGTTCTTGTGATAAATATGATTATATTAAAATGCCGTTATTAAAAATCAGCACTATCAAATGTAATTAAATTATACTATATATTATTCTGATAACGATTATATATATATGTATATGTAAATTGGTAAATGTTTCTTCCATCTGTATATCGGCCGAATATATATATATATATATATATATATATGCATATTTAATTTTGTAATATATATACTTACTAATGAACTATATGTATCTTATTAAACAAAGGTAAGCAAAATTATTCAAATAAACAAATGTAATAACATTTCGAATAAATGTTTGTGCAAGGTGTCCTATTATAAAACTTCTGCATAAATGTATCTGAAAAATCTCATTTTCTCAGACTATATGAAATATTACAAAGTAATAAGATATTGTTGGTTTAATAGAACAAAATGTAATAATTATAAAATATTGAAGTGATTTCATTGCTTTTATTTGCTGGCAGTAATAATTCTGGTAATTAGATCATTTACATACAAAATGCAGCCTATACAAAATGCAAGCAATAAGCAATTTTATTACAAAATTAAAATTCCATAATGATTAAACATGACAATTATATTTTATATTACCCATTATTTCGCATATAAATGTACTATTACATTTCGAACGCTGAGTATACATGGACGTGTGAATCTATAATTTTTCGATCGTTTAGACTATCGAACATCTGCCGTTCGAACTCTCGATAAGTACGCCTACGCATTGCATAAAACCAACACCACTACGGAAGACTATATACCCTGGAGACAAAAAAATCTTATGATTAATGCTTTTCTTATATTTCTGTTTTATTTTTTCGATCAGAGAAAGTGAAAAATGACTTTATGTCACTATTTATAGCGATGAGAATAGAAGTTATATACATATATATTAGACTAATTAATCATACGAACTGTCCAAGAAATAGTTTAAGTTTACTCTCTAAATTTCTTGGAGTGCGATTATACTCCATGAAGAGTGATAACTGCTACTCTTGTAAATGAGTAAATTTTCACTCTTTTTTAGTGAAAATTCTCCGACTCACTCCAATATAGAGTGAAAGTTCACTTCAAAAAGTGTGAAATATCACTCTTAAATAGTGGCACAATTTTGTGAAATCTTACGCCAAGAAATTTAGAGAGTTATGTTATATGATTTTGTACAGAAGTTGAAAAACGTTTAGGTAATATGCTCCATTTTTTTCTAAACGACGCCAAAAGAGGGACCATCACATTAGTTGGAGATCGATATTTCGCACGTGATGCAAACGATATTTTTTAATATGACGTGCGCGCGATGCTCGATTATTTGCGACCGTAACTTTCCCCCTTGGGCGAGAAATCGAGAAAAGCGCCCGCAGTGTTAAAAAAAAATGTTCGTTCGTAAAGCTTGGAATGAATTTCCTTTCAATATTCAACTTTCCTAAAACGTTATTAAAGCCCAAAAATTATACTTTTTAAGTAGTAAAGTAGTAAAATAGTAAAATGTAAATATCTCAAAACATCTAATTATATTGCGCTTTGGCCGTATTATTGCAATTAGATTTAAAATCCCTCCCTTTCCACCCTTCAGAGAGTTTTTCCTCTATTTTTCGCAACCTTCAGGTGGATTTAGTGGGTTTTTGTCACCCTTCTTTGACACATATATAAATATAGGAATGGAAGACTGTATTAGTCCTGAAGAATTAGGCCCACACGAGGGCGAAACGTACAGATAAAATATATTACCTGTAAAATAAAATATCGTTTGGCAAATACCATCACCGACCGACAAAATGAATATAAAGGTATGTATTCAATACAAGTAAAATGTAAAGTAGCAAAATGTTGGAAAATATTAACATCAAAAATGCAAGAAAAATAACTAAAATCCTAATATTATGAATTTTTCTGAAACTTTACGTTTATTGTCACGTGGAAGTGAATGAAATTAGTCGTCAAATAATTGATATAAATTTGCACTATTCGGCTACGTATTTGTAAATATATATAAGACGAAACATACACTATTTTTGAAAATTTATGTATATATATACCCATATTGTGTATATCCGGCATATACAATTGCAATAGTGACTATAAATCTCTTAATTCGCAGAAATGATCAAACTTTATAAAATCGGTGACCAATTATTTGATCAATAAAGTTTAATAAATTAACGGAGCCCCTAGTTTTACGTTTAAATAATATTATATTTGTTTGAAAATAATTACAACATCATTGGGCAATATATTTTTTAATGCGATGAAAATACATAATAAAATGATCGAAGTAATGACTACTTTATAATCTAATAACCTGTTATATATAATTTATCTAAACGGATGTCCAATATTATTTTGCTCATCGACACCCTCTGTTTTACCATCCTAGCAAATACAATAAGTAAGAAATATATAACAAATATATCATGGTTTCATCTTATGTAAATGTTACAGTAATAATGCTATGTAATTGTTACATTTTGGTTGAACGGGATTCATGTAAATTTCAAGAACAATGGTTCTTTTAAATTTTGAAGGTTATTGTCTTATTGACTGTTCTAGTCGGGCTTTGAATTATATGTACCTGTCGTGATTTATACGATTATGATGCTCAAAAACATTATTCTCTGTTATGGCCTGTATCAAAATTTCACAATACAAAAATACACTTTGCGACTTAAAAAACTTCTTGGATATACCAAGTTTAATTCTCAATAAAACTAAAAAAAAAAACGGTTACATAGGTACGTACACCCACTGCATTTGATCCAATCTTCCAAAGATCAGTGCTAAATTAGATCAAAGAATGATTTTTGAAAGGAAAACCCATAAGCGCAGCAAATTGAAGCAAAACGCCCACAATTTCGTTATCTGATTTACGTCAGGCGAAGTAATAAAAAAATGAAAAAGATATCTCAAACGATTCTAGCTTCTCAGAATTAAAGCTGCAAATCACTGTGTTTTGTGTCTATGTGGCTAACTAGGCTATGTAAAGATATTCCCTATCAAGCTTTATCATCGCTCGCGAGAACTATATATATTCAAAATTCAAAATGTGACTGTAGTTTCGAGTCCGATGACTTCAATAATGTTATTTCTTCATTCAGTTTGTACCATAACCATATAGGCATTTTTTAATTAGTATAAGTATAGGTGACAAGACTATTACAAAATATTATAGTCTACATATGCCATGTCAAAGTGGTAAAAATAAAAAAGTTCGGTTTTCTTCATATAGATATGGTCACAATCTTATGATAGCGTGAAATTCAACGCAATCTTGCCCTTTTACACGAAGTACCGTAATTTACATATCATAGTTTTGGCGTTTCTCCCTCGTTGCTCATTATTTCAAATCTTATAATTAATTATAGAGACTTGTGAAATTTCCCTTTCATCAGTTTCAAAAGTAGGTAGGGTAGTGATTATTCTTGTAGATTTATTTTGCGCCTAAAACGAATCTGGCTGTGAAATTGTTCAGCAACGTCAGCTTTTTTTGAAATTGTAACCTAAATGATAAAAAATAGCTACTTTAACTACTTTTATTCATTTTTTTTTTTAATTTCCTACAATTGCTTCTCATAGTACTACTACTTAGCTTTAAAATCCATTTTCGTAAATCATTCTACGGTTTTTTAAAATGAAGCAATTTTGAATTAAAAATTTAGACAATTACATCCATCATATTGAATCCGCCATTTTGAATAGTGACGTTAAGAACACACGTATATACAGAATAATAATGAATTTATCATGAAGTAAGTTCTGCTGGGTGAAATGGGTAAGTTTGCATGTCTAAAATCTTGTAATAAAATTGTACTTCTCCATTTTAAAACTTTTAGGGTTGCTAATGTATCTGTACATTCTATATAGGCACTTTCTGTTTTATGCCCGTCATATTACACTAACTTTATTTGTTCTTCTTGAATGGGTTCATATCATTTATTAAGGTATTCACGTTAACTGCTTAATTCCCTTTTATCCGATGTACTAGTGGCATTTTTAACAAAATCTGTTTTTTAGTAGCTTCTCCAAATTTTCAAACATTAGCAATAGACTAAACTTCACGACTTGTAATATTCTTATTTTTAATGTCTTTAAGAAAACCGACTGTCAATGATTTTAGGATCAAAATATTTGATTATATGTCGATTATTTCCATATTGAATACGTACTTACCCCAATATACATATAGCAAAACATTTTGCAAGAAGTTCTAAGATATTTTATTATAACTTCTTACAATATCTTCCTAAAATCAAGTAGTGAATTTAATAATTAAACTCTCAAAACATTCATAAATTTACACGAAACTTTACTGAACTGAACTATAATAAATATCTCAATAAGTAAAGTGGATATTTTAATGGGCATAATCATAAAATATTTGAAGAATACGTAAAAAAAATGATAAATTATAAAACAAATTAGCTGATGAGATGTTGCTTTTATACGTTCCCTGGAGCCAACTCTAAAATGACAAAACTCTTCAAATTTCATTAACATCAAATACAGCCTCAACTTTCAGTAATTAATCTAAAAAAGTTTTACTGGATCAGTGGATGTAAAAAGTAAAATTAAAAGCATAATAAGTCTGTTATAAATGTATTATATAAAAATATGTTATTTTATTTTTATACATTCAGTATTCCAAAACAATTCCAACTTTCGATAATTGATTTCTCTCGCCCCTCATCAATCTTGCAAACTTCTCTCTTGCGGCAGGCACACATTCTTCCCCGTTGCCATCCAAGCCTCAATTTCCTCCACCCTACATTTTCGAAAATAAATAAATGATAAATTATACAATTTTTACAAACTTCTGCCATTTTGTTAGATTTATAGTTGTACATTTATTGTTATTTTATAAAAACACTTACGTGCGAGGTACATCAGTCATGTTCTCCAAGCCTGTTTCCGTAACTATGACATCGTCCTCGATTCTTACACCTCCAAAGCCACGGAATCTTGCCATAGTCTCCCACACGATGAATTTCGATTTTTCAGGATTTTTCTTGGCTTCATCAAGCAGCTATTCGTTAAAGTTAAAAAAATGCATAAGATAATTTTTTTAAATCTGTTAACATCAAATAAAATTGTTCATGATTTTTCTCATGATAAATAAATCACTTTGCCCTACGCAAGGCGGGTGAACTACTAAATTTGTGAACGCGAAATTTTTGGATACTTCGATTTTGGGAATTTTTTGGTGGAAATCTTTTAGACTGATTTTTAAATTTGATCACTCAAGTCGCAGAAATACCCAACATACGTATATACGAACATACATACGTATGTTTTCGCTGTAACTCACGAACGAATAAGCAGAATAACTTGTTTAACCTTTTTTTGAGCATGCAGGAAACAATATTAGATTTTCGGATATATCTACAAATGAAAAAAAAAAAAAAAAAAAAAAAAAAAAAAAAAAAAAAAAAAATCAGTTTGCGAAGCAGTTAGTGCGAGGCCCGACGCTGTCAATCTTGCGGGGCGGAGCCTCTTGGTGGTATTGACGGTCGTGGGCCGTAGGGGGTGAATCTTATGGTATCACAATAATAAAGTAATAACATTATACCCAATCAATGAAGTAACATCCTGGTTCAACAGTAAGCACCATTCCAGGAATCAAAGTACGAGCCGTTCGCAAGCTTTTAAGCCCTGGTGCTGTTGAACGTACTGGATAGCTTGGCAGATAACCTCCCACATCATGAACATCCAGTCCTAAAAGATGCCCAAGTCCATGAGGTTGGAAGACAGCATTAATGCCAGCATTAATCATATCACTGACGTCGCCAATCAACAATCCCCCTTTTTTCAAAGCTTCCAACATTACTCTGTTTGCTAAAAGATGCATATCCGACCAAGAAACGCCAGGCTTCGCAGCTTTCATTACTGCATTGCGAGCATCTAGCACTGCATTATACACCATTTTTTGATCTGCTGTAAACTTTCCATTGGCAGGAAAGCTGCACGTAATATCTGCAGCGTAACCGCAGTAATTTCCTCCCATGTCAAATAAGCTAGAAATAAAATATGGCGATAGGTGATAGAATAATAAGCTTGAGGATATTACCAATTATATTGAGGAAAACTGCCCAATATGAAATAATTGCATACCACATATCCCCAGACTGTAGAATTTTATTGTTAGGTGCTCCGGCATGGCCATAATGTAAAATTGCAGAATTGTGTCCGGAGCAACAAATACACGTGTAAGATACATGTCTGCATCCTCCAACTGCGTACACATGGTGGAAGAATATCGCTTCTGCTTGAAATTCAGCTAGGCCGGGCTGTACAGCTCTCATTACAGCTTTGTGAGCATCGGAACTTACTTTCGTTACATATCTAAGAACTTTGAGTTCCTCTTCTGTCTTCGTTACACGACTGAAATAAATAAGAAATTTTCGAGAAAATCTATTTATTAGCAAAAGAATGGACATTAATGGTTGATTTTGTCATTACTTTCAATTTTGTGTCATCATTTTGTACTGAATGATCGATTATTTATGAAAAATTTATGAAAAATTTGTGAAAAATCTGTTTAAAAAATATGAAAAAAATGTTTGCATTAATTGAACTAAAATTTTATCGAGGTCCCATATAATGCTTAACAAAACTTACCATTCACAGATTTCAGGATAGAGAGTTTCATTATCGATTTTGAACCTACAACGAAAGTAAAGTTTCAGAATTTACGATTTGTTACTAAAGCATTGTTTACCTATATATATGTAATTCAGACCCTAACACGTTAGTGCGATAGATTTTCTTCTGTTTACTTACTTTTCTATTCCCTCGAACTTAGCTTCTATAGTTGTCAAACCGCTGTCACTATTCACGCCCCGCTAAAACAAAATTATGCAAAAAAATAAATATATAAATATTTTTGATAAATCGGTGCTTGATATATTAGTTTATTGTTATCTAAATAATTAATTTTTATCAATTTCTCGACCGTTTATTTAGTAATTTCAAGTCTTGGCCAGTCTTCTTATATTATAGTATACAATATGTACTGAAGAGGACTTAAAAGAGAGCTAAGATATAAGAATAATTAAAATTTTGTACAACGTTATCCAACAAATTTCTCTAATTCAAATTTCAAACTCTTATAAACATAAAAGAATTATGGAAAAAACTTAATTATTTTGAACAATTTGGTTTATTTAACGTTAGTTTATGAAATGGAAAAATAGCCTTTCCCCCATTTAACAATAGGAATATTTCTTAAATAAAATAAACATATGAAATTGAAATTAAATTTGAAAAAAAAAACATAAAAGAAAAGTTTTTCGTAGCTTTAATCGTTTATTGAGTTGGAGCAACAGACCTCACTATGAGCATCAACATAAATGGTTGATAAAGAACTTTCAATTTACCAGGGTAAAGAGCAGTGATGCCCGTTTATCTTGGAGTATCCGGGTCATCTCGTCGACGTAATAAACCTCATCGACTCCATAGACTTGTTTAAAATGATCTAAAGTGTGCAGTTTTCCCATCCAAACAGCATACTCCTGAGGCAGTCTTGGGAAAAATAATATTGAAGATCCGGAACCAATATCTACAGCTCCGTAGCAACTTGGTTCTTCTACTCCAAAACACCATTGGAAGAATGATTCCTGAAAAAGAATTCGGTCTCTGATTCGCGATGCCTCTGAATTATGGTTACACAGCTCCATACACTCTGGTAATATTTTCAAGTGACTTTAGTTGCATACTGTTTTAAATTTTGAATACATTAAAGGGCATAATGAAATTACAGGCCGAAGTTTTTAGGTTTTTATTCAATATCGAGTATGGCAATGATATTGACGGAATAAAAAAGTTATGTATTGACATTTTAAATGCCTTAATGTAAGTTCGAAATCAATTAAAATGAATTATTCTGATTTCGATTCTGCGACTATTTATCCCTCTTATTTCGAACAATTATAAAAAAAGTATACATTTATCAGCATTAAGAAAATGTAGTCATAAATTGGTATTCTATTTTACCTGTCTGAAACAATAATTGACATCTGTGTCATTAAAGCTTTGTTCAGTTCCGCCCTGCAGTACTACAAAGCTTCCCGCTGGTCTAACTTTTGAATTGTCTTTCAGTCTTGATACAAGACGTCTTCTATTCTCTCGAAATAGTGACATTGGCACTTTGAGTGTATGATCACCGCGTACGAAATGACAGTCTGCCATGTTTGGTTTTCTAAAATCAAACAATAATGCTTTTTTTCAATACATCGTGAAGATAGTCACAAGTAGAAATGTTTTGTGACACATAAATTAATTCAAAATTCAAAATGGCCGGATAAAACGCAAAGTAACATTTCTGTTGTGTATGTCGACAGCCATATTGAATTATTTTAACAATTATTTTAATAATATTGTATTCTGAATTTTGTATGGGCAATTCGTAATTGTTGTCGTGCCAATTATTTTGGCAAGAGTGTCACTTAAACACTTATACGCGTACTCGTCAATTTTCATCAGATATCCTCTGAACTTCAGTCGAAATATAACAAACTTCAGCATGATATTGTTGTCGATGTAATTGTATTGACAGAAGTTAAAAGTTGAAATTTTGCAAATATTAATGATTTTGGGCCATGAAACATATTTAAGAACACATATATATACATACATGCGTATTACATATATATGACTATCGACTATAACATCGGGTGATTAGGAAGAGATGCAATGTCTTGCGATCCTATTACGGAAAGAACCAATCAAGATAACACTGTAGCTTTAAAGTGGGACTCCCCTGGCTTCTTCATTTCCTCGTATTCACCCGGTATATACGTCGCGTTATGATAATTCTGTTTATCGAATTTAAATGAAACAAAAGAAACAAACTTTATTTTTATATACCACAAATTCACTATGAACTTCTAAATGTATAGAAATTCTTAAGTACTCCTTAGATTAAAAAAGATGTAGTTTAATTATTGTCTAAACGCCATTTAATCCTGAATATACACACATCATACATACTTGAGGGCGGTATTAATTGTACGACACGTCACATATAAATCTTCACATCGGAAGAAGCAGAAGGCAGTACGACCCTGAAGTACCCTTCGCTTCAATAAAGGTGACGAAAAACAGTGTCTTCGGATTATATTTCTTTTAATTTGATTAAATATGAGGTTCAATGCCATTTCATCAGTGAGCAAATCAGAAGCAACGACACGACCGACTATTACACGTTACTGCAATTTAACTCTTCTCCTCCGCCACTACTAGCGAGATATTTTTTTTATCTCCATAATCTACATTCAAAAAAAAATTGAATATTTTGAAAATAGTTCGCCATTTTTTCAAGTTATTGACAAAATATTATCATAGGTTGCGGTAGGATGAGGATAATATTGTTAATAAATTAAAGAATTGTATCCCTGGAAACGTAAAGGGATTCAAGTTTAAAAAAAGGGAATTGAATTAAACTTAATCTGGAAGAGAAATTACATGATTGGGTTATGTCAACCAATCGTGACATTTCTCTAACGGTTTTATAATGCCATTTAAATTCCTTTTTTGAAACTTGAATATGTTTACGTTTTGGCTGTGCCTTTTTCAGAATTCATTCGGTTATAATTAAAATTCAAAAACAAAAATTCCAAAAAATATCTAATATAATAATTTAAATAAAACATTGAAATATAACTGTATACATATAACATGTATAGTTTCAAAAACATAAAATTCCAAGGAAAAATCCAAAGTTTCAAAAAATATATTAATTTACTATTAAGTGTAGAAAATGAAATCCTAACATATATTGAACTTATATATAGATTTTAGAATGACTGCTGCTGCATAGTAATGATTGCGCGCTTATACATTTGTTATTTATACTGTGAAATAGATTTTTCATAATAGGTTTCAAAAATCCGTTTTTCTCATATAAGTCGAAAAATATCAACTTTATGTAAACTTATAGTTGTATATAGGTATGCAATTATGGATAAATAGGTATCAAAAAATGGATAATCTAATCGAATCAATCAGATGTTGTAAGTAAAATTTGTATATAATGTAATTACGAACAACTTTTTTTTTGCATTCCTCTACGGTCAAAATTCTTTAAGATATGAACGAAAAACCTTCGTTTTTCTAGGTTCACAGTGGATGTCATTCATTTTAAAATCAACATACTTTGTCGTCTTTTTAAAGGGACTCGTACAATCGGACGCACACGTTGCACGGCGTTCTGTGGTAAAAATAATATTGTATCAGCAAATTTTAACATTGCTTTTAAGACTAGGCGAGTGTAGTTCTCAATGCAAAGTGCAATATGATACATATACATTCCGTGCATTCTCTTATGAAAACAATATAGAAAGTAGTAGTCACTGTTTATAATTGTCTATCAAACTATCTACATATTAATGTTTATTTAGTTTTTATATTTCATTTATTGGACAACTTTTCAAGTTTTATAAATGCCAGGCCCCCAGAAACAATGTTTTTTCTAAATAATTCGCACCGAGTTTATTTCTAAATCTTACTATGACTCGTGTAAAATGTTGATAAAAAAAAGCTGCGGCGCACTCAATGATAAAAGGAGATAACTGATTATTATCTAAAAGTTCAGTATAATATATATTTAAATTTTCTTGATCCTTTTTTTAATGCATATTAAATAGTGAATTTTTCTTTATTTCGAAGATATGTTACATAATAAATTAATAAATCTTAACGTTTCGACCATTCGTGTACATACAGAATACGGATTATTATCTATAATCAGAATATAAAAATGTCGCCTTTTTAAAGGGACTCGTACAATCGTTGCACTGGGGGTCGCACACGTTGCACTGCAGCGTTCCATGGTAAAAATAAACAATAGAAAAACTAATTTTCTACTATATGTTTTCGTCCATTCTTCTTGGAATTACGAACAAAATCAACCTACAAAACACGTTTTTCTATAATGCTTTATTGAAAATTTCTTTCAAAGTTGGCAATATTGACAATAAGGTGGAAAGCAATATCTCAATGTTAATAACACACAGCTGTCACTTATCGTATATACTTTATAATTTCATCAAAATCTTATGAAAGTTGAATTTGTTAATGATATTATTTTTAATACTGATTAATCTTTCATACGCGGTAACTTTATTGTAAATTGTATGTATAAAGTGACATTTATTTTCATTGAATTACACAATTAAAATATTCGTTATGATTCAAATAAAAATCCAAACACTTTCGCAGCAACCAATCTTCATTGCTATTCTATTTTGAGATACTAATATTATGACATAGATTTGCCACTAATATTAATTTTACTTAATTATCATCGGAATTATAATGTCAAGAAATCGAAATTCAAGTATCAGACAACGATAAGTATCGATTATTATAGTTACTATAAAAGTTATCGTTTAAATATATACATATAATGCAACACCAATTACGAGCCACTTAATTTACTTGTATTTACGATCATAAAATGTTTTTGTTCATTCTCTATTATGATAATTAAGGAAACAATTATTTTGTTTCAATAATAATAATTTAAATTACATTATAATGTGTAGATCAATAAGAAAACTTTTATAATTCATATCATAATCATGATAGGTAAAACTGCACAGAAAAACGACACAGTTTTTGTTAGCTTAACATGAATTAATCGATACTGCTGTTTTCTTTGTTTTTAATAGATAACTATATACGTTGCAATGAAGTGTCTCAATTCCGTAATCTACATTCATATTAAGTTAGAAAGACTAATGCATGCAGTAAACGTTAGTTAATATAAAAACTATAAAGTGATATTTCGTGTGAATTGTTGTCCGCCATTGCTGAGCCGCCATTTTGGGTGCTTTCACCTTTATTTTCAAAATGCCAACATGCCCATTTTAAAGTTCAAGTCTCAATGCCACGATTTCTTTACTTTAAAC
>JAPYZR010009491.1:0-11261 GCA_030522945.1 Trichopria nigra | reverse complement strand
ATTTCCACCAAAAAATTCCCAAAATCGAAGAATCGGAAAAATTTTTGTTGGTAAATTCAATACTTCGCCCGCCTTGCGTCAGGCGAAGTAATTATTATTTATATTTGAATTATTATTTACTCTTTTTATATTCAATAATACTTTAAAATTAATATTTATCGAATAAATAATTTATTGTTACACTTTATATATAGACTGGACGTATAAAACTGATGAAATAATGAAAAATGTTGCAAGGACGTATCGTCTTAAAGCATATTTATTCAACATCTTTTAACGTCTTAGGCGAACATCGGTATTTTTAATCTTTTTAACGATGTTGAATTCAATTAAAAATGATATCGAAATTTATGATTGAAGCAAATTCGCCATACACTAACTTTTCATTTTACGTCAATTGATATCTCAAATTTTAATTTAAAAACGATCGGGAATGACAAAATAAGAATAAAAAAACAAATCTTTGTACTGAAAGTTTTAGGCTGATATGTGTGACTGTTATTTTTTTTTTTTTTGTTTCTTCTCCAGTATATAAACAGACCTTGAGTTAGCCGAGTCTATAATCGCACCTGACTTTCGAATGGCCAATCGGTAAGGCCATAATTGTTTCAAGTATATAGAGTTGCAATATTATGAACTCTAGCGTTCAATAAATATACATATGTTTAATTGTTTAACGACCATAACAATGCTTTTCGAAAATTACTATATTGTTTTATGTCGATATGGCGCACAGTAAGTCGAAACTGTATCGTGTTGAATGTTGATTATGTTGGAAATAAATTTCTTCGAACATATATATTAAATCCGCCATTTTTAATTTTTTTAACGTATTTCCAACGTGATTAGTATATTCAAGACAATATGTCATAAATGACAGTTTTTTTAAAACCACTTATAAAGATTTATTAAAAAAAAATTCGCCTGTCACTTTCTTCGGAATGTTGATTTGTCAAAAAAAAAAAAAAAAAAAAAAATTGCGTTTTGACTGACCGTGATTGATATCTTTCTTTTTAAATGTGCAATTTCGAATATATCGAAAGCAAAGTTCTTTTTCGGTAATATCGCGAATAAAACGACGTATTGATGCGTTTGTCTATTTATTTTTCTTTTTTTTTTTTAATGTTCAATCTCCACCAGGCGAAATTACCAATGGTATAATATTGTACCGTAAAATCATATTTTTCATATTTTTTTGGATTGTCGCTTAATAACTCGTATTACGTCTCATTAAAATTGATTTTCATATTTCTATCTATCGTATAATTTATTGTTTTATATATGCTATGCTTAAATTTTATGTCGTGAACAAACCAGCTGAAGAAATAAACATTATATTGAAAAATAAAAAAGAAAACGCTTCTCCAAAAATTCGAAAAAGAAATTTCACTAAACGTAGTTCATTCGTATGAACTAATGAAATAGGCAATGAATTAGGCACATATGTACTAATGATTAATTTCATAAATCCCGAATGAAAATTTTGCGATTTTTTGACATTTAGTTTTGTCTGAAAAAACTATTGAAAAAGAAAAAATTTGTTTCGAAAATACCATTATTAAAGTTTATCACTTATATTATGTGCGTAAAATCAATAAGAGAACTCACATTTGGAAGGTTATCCGCTTTCATCTGGAAATCCAAGTAAGAAAGGTTTTTCGGCACTTCCAAGCTGTCCGATGTAGTATTGTAAACTGGAGCATAATATTTATTTACGGAGACCTGAAATTAACAGTACGTTTTATATTAAATAATGTATCGAATGTGAAAAAGACTACTACTATATTACGTTTGGTAAAAAAAAAAATAAAAATAATGTTAAATGTTAATTTTCATTTTTAGTTTGTAATATATACTATATATCAGTGTTTAAATGAATGTAGCGCGTAAAATATTGCACACGCCTGCCGAACAATATTTTTTCTATTTATGCGAATATGTGTGCGTAAAGTTCGATTTTACGCCACAGCAATGCGGTGTGAAAAGTAACGCAATTACTTTACGCGCATTGTGTGCAAAAGTGGCGCTTTACGCATCAAAAACTGTGCGTAAATTCGAACTTTATGTATATATACATAATTAGAAAAATAATTATTTTGACTGCTGGATTGGTTAACTTAATTTAAAAATTGTTTTATCAATTAAAAAAGAAGTCTGGTATCACTTACCACGTGTACAAATTGAACATCCTCTTGCCCTAATGCGTAGCAAAAGTACAAAGCCATCAACCACAAAATTATCATTCTCCACGAATTAATTAACTTCATTTTTGTTGAATTCCGATAAATTCTGAAACAAAAATGTCTGTTAATTTTATATATGTTAATTTTATTAATCTATCATATATATAATGTATTGTCAATAAATTAATCCGAAATAAACTTAGTATTGTCTAAAATTAGTAGGTTTTCTGACGTACATTAGACGCAGGCTTCGAACACTATATATGAATTTTGTTTGACTGGAAGTATATTTGAAACATCGAAGAATAGTTTTTACCGTCCGATCGGTCGCTGCCGGCGATAATAATAAAGTAGTTATCGAATGATAATGTAATAACGTTTATGCCACGTCCTTGCGGGTTTTCCTCAGATGTAATAAAAGGGATTATTGAAAAATAGTTTTGTTTGTTTGCTTTTTAAATTTTCTTGGGATTAAAATTTGTCGCAAAAACAGATCGCTAATTTTTTTGTTCATACATCTTTTAATATACGTATATATATATATTTTTAGATTTTCAACCAGGCTTAATTTCTTCTTTATTTATGTGATTGTCAGCAATTTTCATTTATCGTTTGCATTTCTGTTTCTTTGTCATTTCAGAATATTTTGTCTATCTTTTTGTACTTTTTCAATCAACTTTTTTCATAGTTGCAAAATATGCAAGAAGCAAAATATAATTTTTGACAAAGTCCCAATAAGTATGCGCAATTTTCAATTTTTCTAATTTCAAACGATTGAATCAAGCTGACACGTATACACCGATTTACTTTATATATTTCTGACATATATCTTAACGGTTTTATCTTCATATTATTTATTTATTTCATATAATTCATATAATACCTGCACAAAACATAAAAGTTAAAAGTTCTGTGGATTTACTGAAATGCATTCGATTCGCCTTGTTTCAAGGTTTCTGTTTTCAGTTTTGAAATACCAGAAAGTTTTTGAAAAAAAGAAGCGGCAGGTAATGACGAAATTAATTCAGTTTATTCGTTAATAAGTTTTAATTTGAAAAGTTCATTTACAAACAAAAGAAAGATGTTCAACGTTCACTCTAAGGATCCATATAGACCTGTACATATTACTTATAATTGTTGTTTTTGTTGTTTAACAATAGTATTCAATAATAAAATTCCGATTTTATTCAATAGTACATTTCAAATCGTTATTCTTACCACAATATTATCAAGTAATGGCAGTTTTGCAGTAGGTTTTTCTTTCATAATATCTACTGATAAAAGTTTAATTAGATTTATTTAAATCTAATTTTAGGATAAGAGAACGCTGAGATTTACTAAATTAATTCAATTAAGCATGCTTTGGCCGTTAGGAAGTTGGGATTTCTTAAAAGAGTTTTTATTTATTACTTTATTTATTTATAATCGGGCCAATTGGTCCATAACTCCAGATTAGACAATTTAAGAAAATAATAAATATGACGAAGAATTATAAAAAATTAATTGGTAAATAAATATATATATATATATACTTTTTTTTCAATTATATACTTTATAAAGAATTTCATTATATAGTCGTGACTGTTTTCGAATTTATGTTTGTGCAAGGTCCAGTCAAGGATTAATTATTAATAAGAGTGCAGTAATAAGTAGAGCAAGGACGATGCGAATACAAGAAATGTAAATGTATACGATCCAAAAATATGCATGTTTTAGAACTATACTCCTTGAGAAAAGTTTGTTATCCAAGAATGATTAGCCAATTCTTAGACAGTTCAGATATTTACCATGTTAAAGGCATAGGAGAAATGGATAGTGTAAGAAAAAAATGGATAGATTTCTACTAGGGCAAAGCCCGCAAAATTGAGGAGATGACAAAAACCGAGGAGAATGAAAAATCGACAAAAAATGCACAAAATTTTTGAAAGTAAAAAACAAAAACAGAAGTAAAAAGAACTATAAATAATTATACATAATAGTTATACGTTACAATTTTGTATTTTTTATTAACGTATACATGCTTTCTTTTTACCAAAATCAATCAAATTCGAAATGATACCTTGTATTATTTTTTCAAAGTTGATTTTCGCATATATATATGAATACATTATATGTTCTGCAATATATATATATATATATATTTAATCCAGATTGGAGATCAAAGAAATACAGATATCTCGAATTCTGATTGATCGATTAAAAAAAAACGATGACTTTTATTCGATGTGAAATTTCGACTATTTGGAGTATTTGTTTATAATTTTGTTACACTTACTGTGATACACATTTCATTTAATAAATGTAGCAATATATAAGATTTTTTAAGGTTTTCTCATTGTTTCGTTAGAATCGAGGATATCTCGACTTGTAATTGGTCGATTTTACGAAACCGATGACTTTTAATTTCAGTACATTATATTGTTTAAGATTGTGGATATCTCGGCTTCTAATTAGTCAATTAAAAAAAAAAACAATAACCTTTAGATTCTGAGGAGATGCTGTTATCTGCGTCTTTTGTTTCACGTTTTTAAGTAAACATCATCGTGGTAAAACTTTGTAGTCGGCAACGAACAATGTCTGCCGTCATCATTTTAGAAAATTGCATCGTTTTTTAATGTCCCTTGTTAACGTCGCTATTTTTTATGCATATATTACCAACTGCTTCTGATGAGATTTTCCGAAAAGGATATATCTTTATAAATTTCTTGGATTTATACATGAGGCACTCTTTTGAAGAGAGTGAATCTTGTACGGAAGTTTGTATTTTCTTATACGAAAGTTCTCAAAACAGTTAGGCATTCACTCCAGATATAAGAGTGGTTTAATTTCCACTCGAGAAATTTAGAAAATGAGAACCAAATTAAATGAAATGATAAAATATATAAGATTGACAAACAGTTTAGATGCATTTTCGTTAAGACGTTATATATTTCTTGCGGAGAACATTCAGTTTTTAAGTCTGATTATATCTCCTATAACAAAAAATGTAGACGTCACTTTTTACATAAAATATACAAAATAACTCCAAAAGTGATTGGCTTATTCTACCTCCAGTTATAGATTGTAATTGACCAATTAGAATTTCGTAAAACATAAAAAAAAACGAATTATAATAACTTTCTTAATTTTGGATTTCTGTATTTTTACAGCTTTATTTTTTATTAATTCAATGTGACATTTGGTCACTTTCATATATTTTCAAAGTATTATATTCGAAATAGAAAACAAAGTTTAAAAATCTACATTCTTGTCTTATTGTAAATAATGCAAATGATGATTCTTCGCACAATTTGACCCGAATTATTTTTAATTGGCCCTTGCGGTCCATTGAAATGCATTATAACGAGGGGACATTAAACATTCACTTGAATTAAGAAAAGATTTTCTTAAATTAATAAGTAAGACTTACTAAGAAAAAGGAAACATATATTCTTAATTCAAGTGAATATATATATTAAATAAATATTTATTTGAATATAGAGAATTTTTTTTCAGTGTTGATGCCTGACATAAATAACAGTATATTTTACCAGCCTCTTGGCAGATTTCGAAAAATTGATGTACATATTATTAAGTTCTTACGAAACTCATCGTGAATTCTGCAAGCACACACACATATACACACGCATATATATATACACACACACATATTGTATATGTATACCAGACGAATACATAACGTTAATTATATATTGCTATGTACGTGATTCGTACAATTACGTTCTAGACTTTAATTGAGTGTACTCGCCCGTTAGTAACCACTTGTTAATAAGGGCAATTAATCAGGTAACAATTTAACGATCTTTATCAAGAATGTCGCAATCTTTACTTCCTACAGATTTAGCCCCCTCAAAAAAAGAATAAAAAAAAAAGAAAAATAAACACATTGCAAAACTAATCAATAAAAGTATATACTTTGGATTTTTTCGAATTTACTGTTCAATATTTATATGAGTATAAAGTTCACAGAATTTTTAGGTTAGAAAATGTACAAAATAAAAGTCTAAAGTAGTAGATCTCATGAAAGAAAAAATTAGTAGTGTTAAATATTAATGTTTGAACTCCGTTTTTTATATAATTTCAATTCTTTTACTACATAAACATTTAAGAAATATAAATAGAATTTAGGAAAAACATTTCATCATTTGTCATTAAAACAAACGTTTTATTTATGTCCCTACTAAATTTGTGATCGTCATTCCAAAAATCTAGTCTAAATCTTGTCTGATTAGATTTAATATTTAATAGCATCAACAAAAGAATTCATCACTTATTATATAACAGTTTATAATATATAGCAATAAAAATCACAGTAATACACATCAAATTGTGAAAACCATATCATTACCATATGTGAAAGAATTATCAGAAAAATTATCGAAATGTCTTAGAAAAGAAAAGATTAGGATTGTATACAAACTAATTAATATTAATATTGGAGGAATTAAATCCTTAAAAGATTGATTGGAGATCAAACAAATGAGTAATGTTGTTTACCAAATTCCATGTCAAAATTGTAATAAAGTGTACATTGTCCAAACGAGTAAACTATTACAAAATATAGACTACAAGAACATCGAAAAAATAAATTTGGACCAGAAAATAAATACACAGGACTCACTTTACACCGTATAAACATATGACACGATTTTTACTATGAAAATGTTAAAATTTTAGCAACTGAAAAGAATGTTAATAAAAGCAGAGAAATAGAGAATTTCTTCATAAAAAAAATCACATGAAACCGTTAATAATAGACTTGAACAATCAAAATTGCCACATGAAGCTACTTTATGACGACATAAATATTATTGTAATTTGTTGATCGAGTATTTAAATAAGCGCCGACTCTCTGATGTAGTTGTAGGGAAACTTAATCAGTGTACATTACAATAATATAATCTTCCAGTTGTTTGATTACCATCTGTTTCAGTAAGATTTTTTTATTTTTTTAATTTTTCTTGTATTTTTTTATTTTTAATGCCTTTATGTTATATCATATTTACATTGTATATTATATTTGTTTAGAAAATAAATTTTGAAGAGGGCTCTCATATTAGCCGAAACGTCAATTTGTAACATCTTTGTCAACCGAACGTATTCCAATACTCTAATATATTTATATTTATTTATTTATTTTTTTTTATATTCATTATTTATATTCAAAATAGCGACCAAGATATGATGCATTCGCAATTTCAATATAAAATAAATCTTATTGTATTAAAAAAAAGAAACTAATCAAAGATTTCAAGAGACATAGAAAAACCGATTGTTGCATATCAATAATTGTTTCGAATTCCTTAGTATTGTTGCGTTAATTGGGTGGTCAAACACGCAGATCAACTGTTAGTTCGAGTGTTCAAGACGCTAACAAATTCCGGAGTCAAACTAATTTCAACGATTAAACGCTGATGCACGGAAAATTACCTATACAACAATGTTATTATTATTATTATTTTGTTTTTTAATCCTTTTAAAAAATTCATATTTTTCTACACAATTTAGAATAAAAGTTAAAGAAACGATATTTCTATAATGTCTCATCCCAATGGGAATAGGAAAAAAGTTGGCTAGAATGAGCCCAAAAAGTACTCATTGCTTAAACACTTCGTTAGGGGTCTCTCCTTGTAAGGTCCTGAAAGGAGGACTTAAAGGTACATTTTTTACTTTTTCTGTTCAAATATTTACGTCGAGTGACGCAAATTTCGTCGATGTTTATTTCTCGACGTTATAAGAAACGAATAAAAATGAAATTTCGACGATTTTTAAGGACTTCGAAAAGGCACCCCTTGCCACCAGACATTTTCGTAATTCAAAATGGCGGATTTTCAAAATTTAAAATGGCTGTTAATGATTTAACAATTTTTTTTTACACAATAATGATATTTTAACTTAATTACTGTGTTTGCCATTTTAATTATTGATGGAATGAAAAGACAAAAAATGCATTATTCCATTATGGACTACAATAATTTCTTTCTCTTATTATTATTATTATTATTATTATTACTTTTTTAATATTTAAAGGTGATACGAGTAAACAAATTATTTTATTAAAATAAATAGTATCGAATAAAAAGTTTTAAATGAAAAAATCTTGCATAGGTTTTATGAAGGCGCAGTTGCACAACGCAGGCCGCTGTCAACTCTCGAATCACAAGGTCAAATTGAAATGAATAAAATCGTATATAACGAACAACAATTCCATACAGCATATTCGAACTCGTCCGTATATAGGTTATTAATAAGGATCCCGGAATAAGTATAGGAAGCACTTTACTCGATGACCTCGAACATCTTAGCAAGCATTTTTAAACCGCATCCCTCGAACAATTTGACGAGAGTGGTTGATTAAGTGACCACGCAGAATCCGTCTTATCTTTTGGAATTCGAAAATCTCTCGAGAAAATGGGTAACTTTACAAAACAACACAATCCCGATGTGCATGCCACAAAATCGTTATCTGGCCATCACTTACTTGCGAAAGTCCGGATTTCCGAAATCGCAATCACTACTTTATCTCGCGCCGTTCACGAGACGAGAGACTCGCCTTTACCTGTCGGGAGCATTCTTATCACTACTAGATCGAACTTTACGTCGGCGAGTCTCGAGTCTGGTCTTGAGCAATAATGCTGTGTGACTAACCATTTTTTACGGTTTTTCTCCTGACGTCGCAAAACACGCTGACGTCCGCGAAGACACCGGATACGCGTAAATCCGATGCGTCACATAGCGGCGGACGATGCAATCTCAGTTTTCCGATAACAAATCCACTGGTTTTTTTTTCATTTGCTTTTTTCTTTTCTTTTTTTTTGTTGTTGTTTTGTTATCTATCCTGTAGCTGCTGCAGCCTCGCGTGTGTTCTGCAATTTCCGCATGCATGTGCGCTCGATTGCGTAATCCCCTGCTCGATTCCGGTTCATTTGCACATCGAAAGATATATATAGGAAAGAGCTCGTATATTTATTGAAAGGAGGAAAAAGTACGGCTTATCGAAGAATGTCCGTTCAATCGGCGCTTGGGATTAATTAAAGAATCGATTAGTATATGATGCATCGAATATCATTGCATTTTCCCTCTAGACATCCGACATAATCGAATTTTGGAAGTACGAGAATATGAGAACATTATTGATTGATCGATTGAATGATTGACATTTGTCTTGCAGTATTTGGACATCCATTTAGAAATACTTATCTAAAGGCGATTATCTTGTTTTAAGAGGATTTTTCCGATACAGATGAAACCTTTTCCCTCTGGTATTTCGATTTTGTCGCCTTCGATAAATGACTCTTTAATTCAGTGAATTCTGCACAAATTAAGAGAAACACGCTATTTTGTTGTCGCTCTTAGATAGATACAAACTGCTGATATAAAAGGGCTGATATTCGCAACCTTAAATGTGTAAATGAACAATTTATTAATAGAACATTCCACGTTTGTTATATATATAATTTTATTTTATTTTTTTTTTCATGTTTTAAAGTTATTATTTTTACGTAGAAGACAGTAGGATACAAAAATAACACGAGACATTCATTTTATAGATTTTTTTTTGTTATTTTTAGTATAAATATTAATTTTCATATATATATGTCTAAGAAGACCCCAAGATTATACCTAAATGCATTTAATAGGGGGGCCTTCATCATCGGAATTTATTTCTCTTGCACTTAAAATTTTCGAAATTTGGCAATTTTATTATCGACCCTTTCAGAATTATTCTACAGCGTTCAGTCGACAATGTCAAATTTCTACACATGTAAAGGAACTACTTTGCATTTTGAAAAGAACGTTTCGTGATCATTTTTAAAAAAATGCTATCTTACAAGTTTTTAGGAGAAATTGTAGCGAAATTGACTGAATTCTGATGGAGAAATTCAAGAAATATAACTTTCAGAAGTTACCTTTCACTTATTTAATATATATACGTCTTCGTTGATTTCCAACCAATCGCGACAAAATTTGTTGAATATGAAAATAAAATGAAAGGGACGTGTCTTGTCATAACATTTTTTCGAAAATCAAGTTTTGGAGATAAAAATTTTAACTTAGACAGTCAAAGTCGAAACATCTCGATTAAATAAAAAATGTTTCAACCAAAAATTATGACCTTGCCAATGAGCATGACCTTTGTTTTCAAGGTTATGTGATGGTTAAAGTGATTTTTTTAAATGGGAACCACACTTTTGGTTATTTATGGTTATTTATAATTTTTTTTTTCAATATAACCTTGAGAAGGTCAAATGTGGAAAGTAGTCATCGTTCGAAAAAGTAAGTGTTTTAAAGACAAATATTTCGGACAAAAGTTGTTCAGGACAATGGGGGCCATCTCACCGCACTGGCGGTTTTGACCTTGAGGTCTATTTTCAAGGTTATTTGAAGGTTAAAGCGTGCTTTTAGTGAGACCACTACTTCTGACACCGGATTCGAGAAGAGCAAGAAAATTTACGTCCGAAATGATTGTTTGTAATTTCCTAAAATGACCTTGAGAACGTTAAATGTGGAAAGTTGTAATATTTTGAAAAACAAGTTGTTGTACGTCAAGGGAGACCAAACCATTACAATTTAAATGCAATTTTGACAATGCCAGTCGAAGGAGCATATTAAAAAATGCTGAAGAAGTCACTTTGAAGTCAATAGCAATCTTTTTTTTCCTGTTAAGAATGAAGTTCGAAAATCTTTAAAAAAATTGTGCTTCTCTGTAACTTGGTGTGTTAATGAACAAAAACAAATATATGTTGTATATGGGACGTTTCACGTCGTAATAAACAAACAATTAAAATAGAATAGTAAACGGTACATAATAATAAACAAACAATAGTAAATATAATAGTAAACAAACTCTAAATATTCTCGGCAGTATATATATCCCAGCAAACAATCACATAAGTTATGTCACAGTTATGTAACAGTTACATTAAAATGTCGCCTCAAAATTGGCACAGTTACATAACAGTGATTGTAATTGACGTAATGACGTAATTGCTATGTAACTATTACGTCACAATCACTGTTATGTAACTGTGCCAATTTTGAGGCGACATTTTAATGTAACTGTTACATAATTGTGAC
>JAPYZR010009485.1:0-13097 GCA_030522945.1 Trichopria nigra | reverse complement strand
TATGGTAGACGGTAGAGACCCCTAGCGGTAGAAACGGGAAAGATATCGCGATGTCCAACAATACCCCGTGTCCAAGAATACCCCGCCTTCCCCTACTTTCACGCAGATTAGACAAGAAATAATTCCCATGCTGCAACGAGCAAAGAGTGTCAAATGATGATATAAGAAAATGATATACGTTGAACCGTAGCGAAAAAAAAGGAAAAGTTCCAGTGTGTATAAAATTATCAGTGTGGGAGGTACTTCATTTCTTCCCTAGGGGAAAGTGCAGTATCGTTTAGTATATCAGGATGTATACAGAAATCCCCATCAGGAACAACAACACAAAAGATGCAAATTTAATTCATTTATATTTTCAATTATAATTGAAAATATAAATGATATGTATACATGTATACATGTATATTTTTTTTAATTAATATATAGAAAGAGGGAAAATTATAGATATAATTTAAAAGAATATTCGAGATGGAGGATAAAGAATGATTGTTCACCGACTGATCTGTACCAGTGTTTTCCACTTTTCAGGCGTTCATTCGTAACGTGCGTCTTCGAACGAACGCTTCGCCACAAAAACGCATTGCCGTCAAAGTGTATAGTTGAAAATACCCGGCATTAAGAAATCCAATAACAGCGCCATAGTCTTATGCAAATCCCGAGTGCGTTAATCGTTCCGTTCGATTTTCAGCACGTTTCCACTCGTCGAAATTCGATAATGTTGTTTTCGCTTCGATCTGCGACGCTTCGGCAAGTCTGTGGATAAAGTCTTTTTGTTGCCGATAAAGTCAGTTGCCGACGATAACGTTTCGTCTTTTGCGCTTTAAACTTCAAATCGAATACAGTGCAGTGTGAACAACATGTACAAAACCCATTAAAAATTTTCAAACGAACATTTTTATACATGTATATAGTTACTTTTTTTTTATTTCAATATAGTTATGTTGGATTTCAAACATTAAATAAAATCCGTTTGATTAATCGCGCGTAATTAACGATGAATGATTAATGAAAAATTATTTTGGCAATTGCGAGGGAATTTTTCACACGTCATTTTTTACGGATATCGTTGTGCATTTGAAATCGTACCTACGAATAATCATGGTATTTATATTCGCATACATTTAACTTGTTTTTTAATAATTTTACACTACACATGTGTAAAAAATTATTTACGTTTTATATTTTGTTTTGTAGATAAAATTTGTATATTTTTAATTTGATATCAAGTCATGTGTTCTTACATTATTATTGAAATGCAACGTTTACAAATTTTTCTTTTCCAGAATGTAGACTAAACGTTTTTATACACTATGTTTGCATTATTTTTTAACATTTTTTTACACACGTTTTTTCTAAAAATATACAATGAATGAATTGTTTGAATTACTTTTTTATTACTCTACTTTTTTTGAAACTAGTCCTTCTCAAATTTTGTTCTATTTACAAGAATTTTTATCGTTTTTGTACATAATCTACACGCATTTTTGCACACGTAAATTTACATATCTTTACATAAATTATACACCGTGTATTCTTATCTTTTTACACATCATGTTTACAGTTTTGTATTTTTCCAAGATTTTTTCGGACCATCCTTACAATTTTTCAACTACTTTTTATACAAACCTTTTTTTTTTACACATCGTGTTTAAATGCATGTACACGTATATGCATCATATACTCGTAATTCAAGACGTCGTCGTCGCGTCTGCAGTTCGCCGCGGAAAAGCGGCCTGCACTTTTTACCGGCAGTAAAAGGCTTGGCACAGAACTTTGCTCGTGCACGTCGATTACCCCAATTTCCCATTTCAGAATGTCGATACCCACGTAAATCGGGTGCCGGTGTACCAAAGACGCGCTACGAGAACTGCACATGCCAAAACGTCGAAAGAGTCGTCGGCGGAAATCGAGCGAACTCACCCCCCAAAAAAGCATGTCGTCGAGGGAAGTTCGGCCCAGATGGGCGATTGCGTAGACGCTGTGCCACAGCGAGTGTCGTGGACGCTGTGAAGAGGAGGTAACGGGGCATTGTCTCGGCACCGCCGCAAAGATGATGAAAAAGGAGAAGCCGATGATGTCGGTGACGGCGATCATCCAAGGAACGCAGGCCCAGCACTGGGCACGCGGCAACACATGTACGTATTGTAATATTCTCTTTTAATACACATAATCTCCGTTTTTTTACATTAATTTTCGTCAAATTCATTACATGAACCATCGACAATCACGCGTTTGTGATTGAACTCCAGTGACAATTAACCCTTATAACGACTGTAATTGTTTGCATGACTTCTTTGCAAGTTTTTAGGTACATTTTATACACGGTGTGATTTTAAGTATTATCATGGATATTTTTTACACGTCGGTATAGAATGTGAATTCTATTACGGTATATTTTATGGCTCGATTTTTATACAAAACATTGTGGTACGTGAGTATTCTTTGTACAAGACATTTTTGACGATTTTTTACACGTCATTTTTACATAAATATTTTGTACGTAACTTGTCATACATCGTTAGTATATATTGATATTTTACACGGCACTAACTTGTATGAGAGTATTTGATACTTTCTGCCATGATTTATCAGAATTTTTTACACGTCACCCCCTCTCCACATCGGGAAAAAGCGAATATACGAATTTTTTTACATGATATTTTCAAGTTTTTTTTTTTACGATGTTCCAAAGAGAATTTTTCGTTCGTGTTCGTATCTAGGCAAATCAAACTATACGATGCTCAACAGCGTTTAATCGGAGACTCAATATACTATTTTAAATATTTACTCTTTAAAATTTTAACGTATAACGAGCTTAAGACTGTATAAAAAATTTAATTCATTACATTTCAAAACTGTTTGCTTATATACTATAATACATATTTAATCAGTTTACAGCTATACGCAACTAACATTTACATAAGTATAAACACGTATTAAAATGTACACGCACGTTTATATTTTTCATTGGTCAGAAAGAAAAATGTGAGACCCGAGGCCTGCTCCTTCTATATTAGAGCATCACTTCGAACACGGTTGACAATGAAATCGATAACACAATAAGTATCCGTGAAAATCGGTATCAAGCTCTAAGTGAATTAACGCAATGGCCGACGAAGTGGCAGATCGACGGCAATATTCTCATGCGCGTGCACTAGCACACCGGGCAGACGAAAGGCAATTAACAGCGCCAAGGTGCTCCCGAGTCTCACAATTAGCCACTTCTATATAGCGGCGTATCGAGAATCGGAATTAGAACGGTGTCGTTAAACGCCCGACATTGAAAAGTTAAATTTTCTCGACACTCGACCAAGGTGGTTTCGATTCGGATTTGTTCGAAAAACAAAGATTTTTATCTGATTTTTTTTTTTTTTTTTTTAATAGATTTGAATCAATGTTAATTTAAATTTATTGAGTGACATTATACCGTTGAATTTTTCACACCAAGTGTTGTCACGAAACTTTCTTTTTACGTGCAGATTTTTGTACGATTTTTACGCATCATTTTGACGTGATTTTTTCACACGTCGTGTGTACGAAAAAGTTTTTTACACGTCATTTCTGCACAATCATATACATTTAATTTTTCACAGTCTTTTCCGTCATTTTCGCATAATTTTACACGACGTTTCCCAGACATTTTTTACATGCCATTTATACAATTTTTTTTGTAATTTTACCGCATAATTCACTTAAACATCATTTGTATACGCATAATTCGAAGTATCTTCTTAATTATTGACGTACAGTGACCGTTTTTACTTATTTTTGAAATTTATTATCTTCTTAATTATTCGCATTTTCTCGCACGTATCATTTTTCACGCATCATTATTGGGAGATCTTTCCGATATCACTTTTCTATAATTTTTTACACATTATAATTATCTTTGCGGTTTTTACGAACACACACTTCAGCAAGTTCTTGGCATTGGTGCGGATCTGCGAGCAGATGAGGACGATTTTGCAATATTCGTGGTGTCATCTCGTTTCTTTGTTTGCGCGGGAGAGATGCACTATTATGTCGTCTGATTTATCGGAGCAGACATCGCGAAAACCCGTTCACCTCGTTCCAAGTGTTGAAGCCTAAATACGGCGCGGCGTCGCCCAAGTAACGTCACTTGATGTTCGTTCGTGTCATTAATAGCAAGGTTTTTAATTATTCTCGCTACAATTTATTCATTATTTATCATTTTTTTATCACACAAAGTGACAATCTAATTTATGGTCAAATAACAGAATAATTACACGCACACATATAACAAGATCTTCGCCGGAAAATCGTCTCGACTATGACGTCATCGATCCGGCATTGAATGCTGTGGTGTCTATCAAAATTTGGTAAAATTGAGATGCTCAAAGAATCGTATTTATATGAGATTAGAAAAAAAGTAATGAATTCAGCGAATGCTCGGAAAAAAGTTACCCATGAAAACGAATAAAAAAAGTGCCGGTGTTATGGAGAAAAAAAAATGCAGAAAATTACAATTCCACAGAAGTGCTTTCGAGCAAGCCTGCATTATTACTATACATATTTCCAGCACGCGCGACCTCGACGTTTTTTGAGCGAGCTGCATCATTATCATCTCTCGTTCGAGCGTTATACGCATGTTGTGGTAGCACATGCACGCATGTATATATATATGGATACCGGCATATGATATGGAGACAATTAGTTTAACCGAATACCTAGACAGGGTGAAGGTCGGGTAATGCGTGGCGATGAATAGAGTAACGATGACACACATACACACACACACACACATATGTACAATGCTACGTTGCACGCATTTAACCTGTTATCAGCTGCTTCCAGAAGCAGCAGCGGCGGCTTTAAGACAATTCTGGCGCGGCTTTAAAACTGACCGAAGGTCGCGGCTCGGCCTTATCTGTGCCGTGCTGCGATTTATAGACTCCTATCCGCCCGAGAGTGACGTTATCTTCTCGTCATTTAACGTTCGTTCGTTCGTTCGCTCGATCCAAGTAACGAGTATCTGTATATGAGCATATATACGTGTGTGCGATCGCCGGGCGCAGGCGTAATTTATATCTGCCAGCTCGTTACGAGAGGAAAAGTGATGGTGTTGAGACGTCAATGTCAATTACATGCGGAGCCGAACCATTCAAAACATTCATCGCGGAATGTTTTGCCCTTAATTTCTCCGACGACCTTAATCCGGAGGAATAGCGATCCGTTATGAAGGTCCTTCAAGTTCATTGTTTGTATACGATTGGCGATCATGGTCGAAATTGCTGTACATTATGTATGTGTGCGAAAAGCTTATTGAACCGAGCTAGACATCAATTTCGCGATTCTACAAAATGTCTTTTGTAAATATATCCGAGTACGATGGCGTGTATAAATGTAACATGAAAAGTGTCACGTGTATGAAGCAAGTCGTTCATGTGAAAATAACGATGAAAAATGCCAGGTAATGTGTATTTATGATCTTTTTGCACGTCGCGTATATATAAGGTGGCGTGTAAAAAAACCTCGTAGAAATGACATATGTTGGAAGATAATGGAAAAATTAAATGTAAAAAGATCTTGGAAAAAAAATATACATCTTACAATAAGACCATGACAGAATTATGTCGTGTAAATAGATCATACCTTATCATTCATACCAACAAAATAGGAATTGGAAAAAAGCAATGACCTGTGTGATGATCATGTAAAAAGGACGTGTAAAAAAGAAATGTAAAAAAAATAAGAAGACCATAAATGTTGAAGTTAACCCTTTAAGGTCATAATTACAGTTTGTCACAAAATGCCTTCAATTCAAAATTAAAGTTATTTCAAAGAAAGGTTACAAAAATTGTCACGTCAAAAACTACATAGAACAAGACGCATAAAATGTCATGAAAATCATGTGTACAATCATCAATGAGCACGTGTAATATAAGACCTTGCAAAATTGACGTGTGAAAATCGTGTTTGAAATGATGTTTGAAATATTCATGAAGAAATATGGTAAAATCATGAAAATTAAGCACGCGTAGAAACCAGATGCATAATAAATTTAATGTAGGAAAACATAACCTAAAATGTAAGCGAAACGACGATCGTCATTGAGTCAACGTCGCCAATCAATTCGTTGTCAAATGCCTTAACATTTAATTCAAATTAAATGTAGCGATTAATTGGTTTCCCGAGCTTTCTATTCGTTGGTTTGCTGATCGATCGTGTTACTATCAGAGCCAACAAATCGAACAAATGTTCCTTGGTATCGCTTCGAGTTTAATTGATCTATTTGGAATTCGTTAAATTGTTACAGATGTGATTTAGACGAATGATACTAAAGACACGATGCTCAGTCGATAAAGTAGTAGGTTTACTTTAATCACAAGTTACATTAAACATTTAATGTGGTTTCTAAAGTAGAACAGTTACCGACCTAACCTAAAAACAGGAAAAGTTTAAATAAAACAAGATTGAAACATTCTTTTCAAAATTCGGGCTTTGGAAGGGCGAATTTAAAAAAAATGTTTCAATTCATGTTTGTTTATATAGTTTTCCTGTTTTGAGGTTACGTCGGTAACTGTTCTACTTTAGAACCCCTTTACCGAGTTTTTCAACAATAAAAGTTTAAATAAAAAGTGATTGAAACCTTTTTTCAAAATTTGGGCTTTGGAGTGATTCTACATAACATATACAATATTCAAAAAAAATATCGATGAAATTGGTTCAAAATTAAACAAGAATTACCCGAAATAAATTATTTTCTCTTATATTTTTTTGAAGATTGTATATGTTATGTAGAATCACCTTTCCGAAGCCCGAATTTTGAAAAATTGTTTCAATCCTTCTTTATTTACACTTTTCCTGTTTTGAGGTTAGGTCGGTAACTGCTCTACTTTAGAACCACCTTAAGTCGAATAAACAGATTCAGCGACAATTTAGTCGTCTCTAACGTAACGTTTTGATAATTCCTATGAAACTTCTACATTGAACTAATTGTCCTCTGTGCAAGGTTGGTCGGTAAAACAGACTTTTAAAATATGAAATAGTGCTAAAAATGTCAAATGTTAATCATTATTTGGGGCTATTTTTGGGGTCGTTGATTACGAATCTAAAGGCAGATTTGAAAAAGCTCAAAACGGTGGATCTAATATGCGGTGGATCAAAAAAAAAAAAAAAAAAAAAAAAAAAAAAAAAAAAAAAAAAAAAAAAAAAAAAAAAAAAAAAAAAAAAAAAAAAAAAAAAAAAAAAAAAAAATGAAATGCAAAGAAAAAAAATTTGTAGCAAAGTGAACAAGTGTCGGATTAAAGGCAGTTTTTATGACGCGATTTGCATGTCTTTAGAGATTTTGCGATATGCGAGAGCGCAGCGTCGGGGGCATGCGAGTGTTTTGTGTACCTGACAGGCGAAACGAACGGCAGATCTCGCAGAGTTGATGGAAGTATAACGACCGGCTATATTAATGTTCGTCTGGTACTTGGCCTTGAATTTACGCGAGCCGTCATGGACGTCAATATATACTTATAGGGCGATTTCGGAATTTCGCCGACGGAAAAATTTCATCGTCGACTGTTGTATGGATCCTGTTGGCTATTGCAGACTTATACATATATATGGTACTTCGATCTTTATGTTAATCATACCAGGGGATTTTCCTTTCATAGAAATTATCAATGTAATAAACGAATAATACAGTTCTACGAAATAAAAGAAAACATGCAAGTACACATGAAAACTTGTTCGGTAAAACAGTTACTAAAACTTTTACATTACATATAATATAATCCATATAACATATAGTCACGATCACGGTAGCATTGCCAAATCAACGAACATAACCTATCAATCGACAAAACTGTACAATGCAATAAATATGGATTGTCAACAACATAAATGACATAACGGCCCGCTGGAAACTTGTGCAACCGTCATTAGATGGCGCGCAAAATCAAGAGCGTCTAAGTAATTACTCGCAAGTGACAGGTTCAAGTTTACTTTTAGCATATACAATAGTCTACACACTGTTCGAATTAAGATGATGCTTATGAAAAGTAATTCGACGAGAATTATGTAAATATATATTTAAACATGGCTATACTTGTGCGCTATTCAAAACGATACAAATGCTCTCGAATTATCTAGCCTTTGGAATTCGAAAACACGTAATCTTAATCAGGACGACGTGCCTTGATATGTTTTCTTTTACTAGTGATCTCTCTCCCGTTTTTCCCAGCGTACCGTTTCATTGATGACTGTCGTAGTGTGTATGTATATTTTCTTGACCGCGGCATAATAATCGGTGCGTTCTGGGAAATTCACGCACAATTACTCGCGTTGCACAATACTTATACGTGATTTATTGTTTGCCGGCCAATTGGCACGTTTCAGGCGGCGTGAAAGAGAAAAGAGTCGAACTTAGGAAGAAGCACGTGATAATGCCGGAATGAAGTTGATTAACTAGAAAGACTATATATATTATAAGAGCAGTACTATATATACACGTACGTCGATTCGACATTTTCTTCGCGTAAATTGCACGACTTCGATTTGGATGTTGCGAACAGAAAGAACGTCAATAACGTAACACATAGGGCGAACAATAGTAGACTGTACAATACATTTTGGAGTATTATTTTTGAATTATAGTGAAGGAAAGGATAACGCTTAAAGAAAGTGGATGTGAAACAAAAGAAGAAAAAATAAATAAAGGGGAACAGTAAAATGAGATGAGGAATACAATGGGACGATATATGCGCAAGGCACGTAAGAAAAATAAGGGGAGCACCGTTAATCAAATGCCTGCCTCGCAATTAGGCTGATATGCGATCGACGTGTTGCTCTCCTATATATACATATATACGACCACGAAACGAGTTCGCACGATAACGCCCACGCACCCGTCTCGGCTGACTATATAGATCGTTCGTTTAGCCTCCTTGAATGGGAAAATTTATTCTTTCACGGTGCACGCTTATTGTTTGTCACTGACGCACGGTTTTTTATTCATGAAGGATTTTTATAACACGTAACAAATTCAGGTCGATGAAGCGGAAAGCTGAAGTACGATATAAGACCGACTTAAACATTCAAACGGTTGTTTAGTGTTTTCAGATTTTGCAATTTTCTTCCCAAATTCTTCGCAATAAAGTTTTGTAACATTAATATTTGTTATCAAATAAAACAGGAGACTTCCAGTATCGTCCAGCAAATATTCTTTTTATACTTTTCTATATCGCGATCTCAAGTTATAATTCATTTTTAAAAACGTCACGCTTCAAATTATCTCATTAAAAATGTTCAGAACCGTCGACTTTTTTTTTTCTTAGATCACGTAGTCGCTATCGCGCAAGGGGCTTCTCCCGTGAATTCGTTTGGTGTTTAGCCAGCAGAACTCACCTATCTGGCTTTCTTCTGCGAAACGCCGGATGGCACTTCACTAATCACGCGGGAATCCAAGCGAAACCAACACTTTGGCTAAACTCCCGTGGTGAATTCCTCGTGGAGCTCCTCTCATCTAGGAGGATTTTCTCGAAGCCACGCAAGATTCGGGCCGACAGCGTCCGAAATCGCTAATTTGCATCTGCATTCGGACGGTGACTTGAATTCGACGAAATTCGCGTCAGTTTCCACCTACGAATGCTGAATATTTATAGCCGAGGCCCGACGCGGTGAGTTATGAGTTTCGCGTAAATCCTCTCCAATTTGGCGTTATTAAGTGCGCTATATTCCTTTTTTGCACTGATGGTAAAACTGAAGTTAAAACCGAAGGATGGTGCTGATGTTTATGTCGACAACGATGACGACGAAAGCAATATGCAGCTGATCATGATGATCTAAATAACATCAATCTACGATGGAAATATATAGTTATATAGCAAGCAGAAGATACGATGATTATGATGATGATAATGTGACGTTAACCACGATTATTCCGAATACAGAATGATACCAATGATGTAAAATGAAGAAGGACGTCCAGAATTCATTCATTGTATATATACATTGCAAGTCCACTGTACGGCCATTAAGTCCATCGTGCGATTAGGTCGGTCATCCCATGGACGTCTTCCTAAGTCGGAACTGGACGTACATTGGTACAGAGATGTATGTAATATGAACATCGATAATGAACATACTGAAACTTTGCCATTATTGAACGGGCTGCACATTTTTTAAATATAATTAAGGATCTGTCATTTCAATTATTCCGTATTCCTCGTAACAAAAAGAGAGAAAAAAGCAATACGACCGAGAGAAGCATCAGGGATATAACAACATCACGATAATAACCGTCACAATTCGCATCGTTTAGTATATTTACACGCGCGGAGCGAACGAACGGTTAACACACATACGTGTATATATATGTATTATACATCACCCACGCGGGAAAATGCTGAAACGAATCGCATTGTTCTTTGTCTCTCTCGCACTCGTATATACACGCACGAACGAGCGCTTATTCGTGTGCGTGCCGAATTCGGTCGTCGGGAAAGAACGAGTTGAACAGCATCGAGGATGAAATTCGTTTCTCGGAGCCCTGAAGCCGAAGGCGCGCGGGACCTAAAAATACGGCCACTCCCGAATAGAAACCGTCCGGGGTTCAAGGTCAGAGCCGTTTAAAAATAGGCTACACCTGAATATCAAAGTATATAAAAACGCGCCGCGAACACTTTTTGGCAAATGGCAAAACGCCACACCAGAGGATGATCCAAAGTTGATAGGTCGCTGTCTCGTTTTCACGGAAAGTCATCAGGGACGGATGATGGATGGCTCGCGTGAAACATTCTTTTGGTTTGACGTATAACGAGGGATTACTTGCGAAAGAGTAGTTTTGTTTTGACGAATGTCTGAAATTTTTTTCACACTATCTTTAAAATGCAAATTATGCTCTATACGGTATAATACACCGTTATTGAGGTGAAGTTCGCGTTTACACGAAGGGTTTATATACGCGTGTTTTATCAATATATTGTCTCAATATCCATAGTAATACGGCGTGCCATATTATGGCATTTGATACGACATGTCCCTAGAATATCACAAACATCACATTTGAAATATTGTAATTGAAATATTTCAAGAATATTCTGGAAATGTCACAAACGAAATGTCCCAAATGTAATAACATTCTGGAAACATGCAATTTGCAACATTCTGTACGCATGATTCTCAAAATATTCTGGGGTTCTATGTGGGGTGCGTCCAATTAATGGTCACGTTCTTCATTACCGATTTATCAATAGTTTTTGTCAATTTTCCTTTACGGGACATGTCAACTCTAGCAAAGTATATCTAACTATCATTTCTGACACCCTAATAGAAAATAAGACCTGTTTATCGCCATTTTTTCTGGGCTCCATTACTTTTAACATAGAGGCCAGAAAAATTGGGCAAAAACTGGTGTCATTTACATAATACTCCAAAAAAATGCATTTATAACCTTGACCTTAAAGTGACCTTAAAAATCGACCTGAAGGTCAACGTTATTAGGAGTGAAAAATGACTCCCTTTAAACAAACACAAATTTAGCACTGATCAAACTACTCAAATATAGATTAAAATTGAATAAAATGATAGGAAAGTAGAGAAATGGTTTTACTCCTATAAAAACTCGAGTAAGCGGAACACGAGAGGAACATTAATAGGACAGGAGGCACATACACGCAGATTATTTTATTCACAGGATAATTAAATCAGATTGCTTCCATTTTAAAAATGTAGTAAAATTATTGTCAAAAGAGGTTATCATCAGGAAAGTTACAAAAAAAAATATACAAAATTATTTTATTAAAAATTCTAGAAATAGTAAATATCCATTATGAAGAATCTAATTTACCATCGCTATCATACGTCAACAATAAATGTAAACCGTCGTTATATGAACTATAAATTATTAAATGTTTTTATTTACTGTAGTTACATATCGAGGGGTCAATATCACAAGGTGAAATTATATAGGCACCACATCTCCTTTAAGGAATATATATATACCTCTCGACATCGCCATCTCCCGCCTTATATATATACGCCACATCTCCCTTGTGATTTTCCCTTGTTGCACGTGTAATGAGTGTGAATGGGTTTAATTATAATTGGTAAGACAAGAAGCATATATACAAATACAATCCTTTATGTATATATCGTCACTATTTCAAACTTCCTCATTAATAAAAACGCATAAGAGACTTGAAGCAATTCCGCAATAATATCATAGAAATATGTGTAGTATTGACATTTTGTTATTTAACATTTAATCATTTTAATCGTTTAATTGAATCGTTTTAATCATTGGTTATAAACGTCAAAAAATGACTTGTACACCTGCTGCAGCGCTATTGCAATTCTGCGACAATGTCGGTACTCTGTTTTGATAAAAGTGATAAGAATGGGGGGGCATTCAGATAATCGCGTAATCGATGCGACCTCACGTGCGCCGGCATTATCTTGTAAAAATGAACTCCTCGTCTCTGTAAGGTCGCATAACGTTAAATAGACTGGTAGCACTATACGTAATACAAAGGACAATGAACGTGGGTGCGAAAGTCATCGAGTTTCCTCTATGTTCCTTATACATATATATACGGCGCTTCGGACTACCTAATAGACACGTTGACGTCGTAATCTATCCTAGACCTCTGAACTACCGTGGCACGTTTCTGATGTATTGCTGCGACCTACATGATGCTTGCACATGATAATTGATGACCAGAAGTGAAGTGACATATATTTTTTCCTATTTTTTTTTTATTTTGATTTTAGATGACAAAGACGCTGGTTATAATTTTCAATATTATAAAAACAATCATAATTATAAGGACCATATAATTATGTAATTGAGGAAAATGTTGGAACAGAAGTATTATTAATATATGCTTCTGATGTAAGTGATGACAAAAATGATAAAATCATTACAATCATAACATAAAAAACATTCTACACTAAAATGTCCATGGTGCGCTCGCCTTAAATTCTAAGATAATCGATGAGGCTATATATAGTACATGGTATAAAATTAAAAACTATACAAAACTAACAAAGACAGCTTTTTTAAAGGGACTTAAATTAATTTTAAATTCAACCTTCTTTAAGTTTCAAGACGTAACCTACAAACAGGTGTTTGGCGTCCCAATGGG
>JAPYZR010009484.1:0-13169 GCA_030522945.1 Trichopria nigra | reverse complement strand
ACGTGGAGATTTCATGAAAAAAGTGGGTGTCATTTTTTTTTCGGATGACCAAATTCAATACTTCGATCCCAACCTTTGGTTACGGGTCGAAGTAAAAATGTAAAATAAAAAGGCATTTCTTTTTTATAATTGGTTAATATTTAATGCTCGCCGCTCTCAGGAGTGAACGCGTACATCAACATCAATTTCAGATTGTTCCATTGCCTACCTCACTATTATATAATTATCGTCATCATGGACATCATCATCGATATCAACTTTATTTATGATTAATGATCGTCATCGTCATCGTCATCGTCATCCTCAACGGCAATTGTTATCAACTTCATTGTCATCAACATCATTGTCATCAACATTATTATCATTATTCCCATCATCGTCGTCACCATTATCGTCATGATTGTCGCCATGATCGTTGTCATGATCGTCGTTATAATAATCGCCATAATTTTTTTTTTTTAATTGGTTAACATACAATGGTCGCCTCTCTTAGGAGTGAACGTGTACATCAACATCTATTTCAGATGCCTACCTTATTATTATTTATGATTAATGATCGTCGTCGTCATCATCCTCATCATCGTCAATTGTCATCATAACTTAATTTTTTTTTTTTTTTTTTTTTTTGTTAACATTTAATGGTAGCCGAGCACGTAAAGTTTTCCCTCATGTATTTTACATAAGAACATAAAATATTTTCGTAGATTCGATATAAAATCGTTAAAAATGACTATTTTTTTAATGTGCAGCGATATATTTCTGTTGAGAAATGTTCAAAATGTATAAGATATACTGCTAATTATTTATGAAAATAATTATGTTTAAAAAAGTATTTCTAACAATATATAATATTATATATATAGTATTTTGTTGTTACTATTGTAAATAAAAAATATACATAAATGAATAATAATGATTCTTATATGCAGAGAATTTGCATATATATGGTATTAAGTGAAATATGCAATGAAAGTTAAAGAGTATCAGGATAAATATAAGGCACGTTTAAATCATCTGTGGTGAACTCGGCGAGATTAACAAGGTCGCTTTATTCGATCAGTATATATACACTATGCATTTAAAAATATCAACTCGACAAATCTTAGAGGCCGAATAATTAATTCGACGGTTTCTTGTATTATAGAGTAAAATAGTAGAAAGTCTGGAAGGAATTCGAAAGTTTAGAATGTATCAAATTAGAATATTTAAACGCGTTCGAATATGTCAATAAAAAGAAAATTATTTTTCTCGCAAAATTCTATAACGACTTTTTTTTTTGTCATTTTCTGAGGATTCGATTGTCAAATCGCTCCTATAAAAACCGCAATTAAAATACAATTTCGTTCGAATGGTGAAAAAAAAAAAGAAAAAAAAAACAATAATAATATAATCATTGTTTTCATAGATATGGAACCGATATAATAATATTTACTCTTTGAATGTTCCGGTCATATTACCGTCTTTTGGACCTTGGCAACGACGTGCCTTTCGCGAATTTACATCAAGGTCGCGAATTATCCATTCATGATTAGTTTCTGCCGACAAAGTAATGACCCATATCACGAGTGAAATGTCGGACTTTATACAAGAGATCGAGTGAGAAACAATGTTTGTATACATTCATTATTATTGTTATTATTAAATTGAAAATATGAAAATTAACGATCAAGTTAGACACAATAATTATAATCGCACTCACACGAGCAAAGCCTTGCATGTTTTATGCTACACCTTCGTAACATTTATTCGCGCAATAAACCAGAAGGTGAAAAAGACATTTTGAAAACATCTTTTGTATATTTAAAACGGCGAAAGTGCTCGAAAATCTTTTTTAACTTTCTTTTTTAAAAAAACGTGCTCGAGAACGCATTACGCGAAATAAATACACATTGGTTCCAATTTCTTTTGTAATTCTTCTAGTTCAAATTAAAATTCGACAGAATACATTCCAATTTATTCAAATACTTCTTGAAACTTGAAAATTTTTGTTTTATTTTTTAATATTATATTTGATGTCTACGTTCTGCAGATTAAAAAAAAAAGTCTATCTACATTCAGATTCATTTTTACATATTATTAATTGATATATTTAACTTTTTCTCAATTATTCACTAACTAACTAATAATGAAACAGAGCTTTCTATTTCCTAGGGCGGGAAAAGTCGATTTTGCGCCGATTTCACGTGGTTGAATTATTTAACCTTTTCTTTTATACTCTTGTAACCTGTTGAAGTTCTTCACTAACATTGTTGGTTCACTAAATATGTCATAAACAACTTATGAGCAGTTATACTGGTACGAAGTATTAAAAAAAAGGTTTTTTGTGCAAAGTTATTCAAAAAAGTATCTTGTAAAATCCCGCTATGATTAGGCAGGAATTGAAGAGACTGTTTTTTCAATCGCGTTCGGTAACGATTACATTTAATTCCAATATATATATTAATATCAAGCGAGTTGAAAGGTTAATATATATATTATATGCAGATAAGTGCGATACAGCTAATATAATAACAACGTCAAACGGGGATAAAACATATGCAATAAATGAACGAATTGCCCAGCGCGCATTATCTTCAAAACTTTCATAAGTTGCTGTATTAATTAAATAATATACGCAAATCTAATAATTCGCAACAAACTGATGCAAGTTTCTTATAAGAACTCGAAATTTGCGATACTTGATCTACATGTATGTAGCCAGGTGGTTCAAAACAAGATTTTAGCAGTTCGAATGACTGTAATTGAAGGAATATGGTTACGTTTCTAAACTAGGTTACATTTGTGTCGGTTATGTATACGTAATCGGAAAGTTGGCGTTTCCGCATTTTCATATACATACTTTAATTCATTCACATCTCAGATTGTGGATTTATACAAATAGATCAAACATTCGGAAATTGATGAGCCTCGAATTGTGGTGTATTTATCTATATAGCGCGACTATAGAATTTTAGATTTAAGACAGGGTAACATTTACAAAAAGACTTTTTTTGTCAAGTGGCTTTTACGAGGACCTTTGGCTCATACGAGGACAATCGTCGTAAATGTAACATGGGAAATGATAGAGAAAAATAAAAGATGCAAATTTATGCAAAAGTCCTCATAAAAGGCAGCGAATATGTGTACATTTTGGTACAATTGATTTTTTGAGATTATAAGATGGCCGAGACATATATTAGCTTGATTCCGGCGTTTGACTTCTTTACAAATGAAGAGAAGAATATGAAAAATATAAGTTTCTATATATATATTTTTCTCGTAGATTTTCCTACATTTTCTAAATAATTTTTTTTTTTTTTTTTTTTTTGAGGTTAGAAAAATAATGCGAGGTAATGGAGGTCAATTAATATACATCAATATACATCGGAAAAAAATAAAAATCACTCAAAATATGAATTACATTTTTTATTTCAAGTACGTTTTTAAATTTTTTCCATACAAATTAAGAGATTTTAGGCGCCATATTGGAGTCGCCATATTAAAAATGTACGAGTTTTAAAATGAGTCCTTGGTCCAGTTTTTTGGCAAATTCAAAAACTGGTATACTGTTGACGTGGATTGTGTTGTATATTAATTTACTGTGATGAGTTGATGATGCATACTAACGACAATAAAGGTAAAACTGAAGGAATGTTTATTTACAACTTTAAAACATTAGAAAAGTTTTGAAGTAACAAGAGTGCACCTTCAATGAAGATAAGTATACTTAAGTAACACCAATATCATTATTATGTGATTGTAAGCTGTTACGCGGGACTCATTAACATTACTAATATATGCGAAAGTAATTATCGTGAAAGCATCAGATAAATCGCATATTTTGAAAAATAATTGTTGTGTTTAATGGTTACTATAGAAGTTATAACATTTCACTTCCAAATATGTCTGATTTTTGTGTATTATATAAGTGATAAAAAATGTTGTATAAATTAAGGTATGAGATGTATTGCACAATAAAATCTGATAATTGTTTGTTTTAACAATTTTGAAGTGGAATTATAACAATACCAGAAAAGAGAAATCAGGTCCGATTTCATTTTATTAATTTATTTATTATTTGTTTGAAACCATGATTTTGTTCCGTGCAAAAATTCCATTTTATTATCATAATTGCAATAGTATATTTCATTGATTAGGCGGGAAATTCATGTTTTCCACACTGCTTCCGCAATGCCGAAAATGCCTATTCCGCACGCGTCTTATTGTGATGCGTAGAAATACGAATTTCATTAGCTAAGCATATGCGGGCTGCACGAGTTTTCCGCACTAGTGGCGAAATATTCGTTTATTCCATTTTTACTGACATTTCAAAATGAATTTTATAATTATCATGTGCGTCAAGTACAGAACTAATTTTGTATTATTTTTAATGTATATAGGTTAAAATTAAAGGAATTACATATTATAGAAAAATATGAAAATTTGTAATACTCGTAGAAATTAGAAATGAACAACAATGGAAGAATTATGCGTGAATAGAAAACCGTATAGCTTTTAACGCAATTGCTGTATTTCGTTACTAGTGCGGAAAAATCATATTTTCTAGACTGCTATTTTAGTGACGGAAATGCGATTTCCCGCATGTTAAATACGAATTTCATACGTATTGTATTATGAAAAATGTCGATAAAACTAAAAAAATTTTAAAATAATTAATAATATAATTATTGAATGAAATTGAAATTCAAAACAAACAATTATTTTAGGTAAACACTGAATAAAAATAATTCTATTTAGTTGTTGTATTATTCATAAACAAAATTATTCATTTGTAATCTTTATTAGGTATAATCATTAGTAATGCTTTAAGGAAGTTGTATTCTCGTCGTGACTTATAAAAAATGACATTCTCACTATAAGCGCTCATTTCGAATCAGAAATCTAACGTATCGTTCTCGGATCTAAGCGAGTCTGGCATTTGGCCTGATGGTGAGCAAACGAGTATAATATGTATGCAAAATAAAAACTACAAGAATCTAATAGTTTATATTACGAGTCATTGCCAAATCGTGGTGTTCTTGAATATTCAAGGTGGAGAGTTTACACCTTTTAGACCTTCCGCGTTATCGGTATTTCAGATCTGTATACAATTTCCAGTTTCCAGACAATAAAAAAAGTGTTGACGTAACTAATGGTTTTCTATTCGACCCTTTCTGGAACGTCCAACGACCCAATTCTTCGATCATTACACGCTCTTTCATAATTTCAACAATTATATATTATATATGTTTAGTGAAATAAATCATCAATATACATCGCATATGTAGCATTTCAAATCCAATCGGATAATCATTGTCAACATCATTATTATCATTATCATCAACGTCGTCATGATCGCCATCAACATCGTCATCAACATCGTCACCATCACCACCATCGTTATCAAAAAGTAACGGAAAAGTAACAGTTAGGACTGTCTAATCAAGGGAACTTGTACAGTTTTCATTTTTTAGTTTCGTACCTAAATATCGAGTCAATCTCGCAGTAGATTGCAATTAATGACCTTATAAGATTTAAATTTGTAAATCCACATTGAAATTTCATCCTGTTAAATTAAAACGTTAAATCGTACGTACATAAAACTATGTCTTGTACATAAATAAAGAAAACGCTAAAACACGAACGTTTATGCGTAAAAAGTGTAATAGAAACATTTCAGTTGTAGTTTCATCATCATCACCAGATTCATTGCACTGAAAAACGAAAGGCTGAAAATGTTTACGTCTGTAATCAAAACTCAAACGCGTCTTTGAACCTATATAGTATCGACGTCATTAATTAATCCCGGGACCTTTATAAAGATCAGACAAACCGTAGTAGGTCTGATCTTAAATTGATAATTATCCAAAAAAAAAAAGTAGGGACAAAAATGAAACGCATAAAAAAAAAAATGGTTTCGTTATAAAAAAATTAAAAAAAAAAAAAAAAAAAAAAAAAAAAACATAAAAGTCCTTTCACACGTCTACGAAGTATGCAAACTAACATTCGCACGCTCGAAAGATAGAGACAGTTCGTCGAAACCAACCTCCGTTTCGGTTTCGACGGTGACGACTTGCGTGTACCTTTATATGTCTATATATATATATACACGTTACGAGCCGCAGACATGAATATTTATTTATCCTCTAGTGTGTCGGAGTAGGCGCACGATATACTTGTCACCTATATATATATATATATATATATATCGTACATCTGCATCGCGATATAAAAGAGTATAGGCTCCCGCAGGAATATAAAACGCGGGATGCATTTTCACGATCGGCTCGCTTGACGATGCGATACTGCTTTATGGTGTTGTAATTGCGTCGCGAGCTTAATTGAGTCATGTTGCTTGATAATTTATGTGCGTAAGAGATGCTCACGCATTTTTACCAATATCATTCTGCAATGGATTTCGTTACAAAACAAGGGTCATCGTGTTTGTCGTTTGTGCAATTCAATACTCTTGCGGATTTTTATTTGGACGAAAATTGAAAGGACGAGAATTTATAGAAAAGTAAATAAGTGATGGATCAATATTTTTGTCGATTCTATCGTCGGGTTTCATCGAAATTTTATGCAGGAATAATATTTTTCAATAATCGAGTTTTTCCTACCCAGAGCGCAAAGTAACATTTTGCGCCCCGAAAATGACGCGCAAAAATTGCACTTTGTACCAACTTTATGAAAAGAAACGTCAGTGTTTACAAATGTATAGAAAATCGCGTCGTACGGTCGAGTAATAATTTTTCATAATAAATAAATGTTTTGGTTAAAACAAATATAAAATTTGGTTAAAGATATTTGACGAATTGGTCAGTTTAAACCGAAATATGAAATAAAGAATTTGGTTCATACATAACCAAACATTTAATTGATTATAGCAATCAATGTTTTTGGATGTCTTAACGAAACTTTGGTTGATATAATCAAAATTTGGTTGATATAACCAAATTTTGGTTTGAAACGATGCATTATTTCTTTCCGAGCGTGTAAACTGCTTACTGTGGCTGCAAACTTATTGAAAATTGTATACTTTGTTTTTCATTTTAATTGCTATATTTGATGTTTAAAAACTGAATTTTTATATTCTAAATCGAACAAGTACAATATATAGTGTTTTGGAATAAATGTGCACCAGCCATTTATACAATACCATTATGTCAAAAGGTATACAATCAATAAAAAAAAAATAATTAACGATAGATTATTTATTAGTATATTTTTCCGCGCTCATTCCATATAAATCTCTTAGAACTGTGGGTTGGGCAAAAATATCGATATTCGATATCAACTTTCGAAAACGTCGATGTAATATAAATAGATATTATCGATATTTTGATATTTTGATATTCTGGTATTATCGAAATTCGAATATTCTGATATTATATCGACACTATGATTTTCTAATATTATCGATACTATCGATATTATGATGTTGCGATATTATCTGCATTTTTTCTGTAGTATGTTAATAATCGTATAATATTATCAATATGATGATATATTATTGATGTCATATTTCAACATTATCGATATATTAATAATTCGATATTTCGATAATTCGATATTATCGATATGCATTGATATATCAAAAATATCGATATTGAAAATCAGATATCACACACCCCTACTCAGAACTCATTACATGCACTTGTCACTTACATCATTATTATACGTATATATATAAATAATTAAATATTTATCTCGTATACAAGAAATGTCTCATGAAATATGGAAGTTAACTCACGAAGTAAAATGTCGAAGTTGAGTCGAACGGGATAGAAAACGGTTTTCTAAACGGGATAGGAGAACCAGTACTCTTTTTATCTGTTACCGAACTTCAATCAAAAAGAACATGGTTGCTTCGATGCGTGTTGAGATAATTTATCATTTTGATATGCGTATGATTTAATGGGATTAATTACTGTAAAAAATAGATAAATGCATATTATGACGATTACGAAAAGTTGGATATTTTTTCTATTTTCATTATTGTCTCGTATGCATTTTATTAAGGATTATTGTTTTTATAAACAAACTGTATATACACACATGCGTCATTATATTGAAATTCGTCCATTAATATATTAATAAACAGTGATTGATAAACAAGCAAACTACTCTTATTTACTCTAATCGTTTTGTTCTTCTTGGTGGTGCATTGTTATTGTTGTTCTCATTACCCTTCAAAACACGACATCGATTATGTAGTAATGAAACTCGCCTTATCCACGCATAAAAATAAAACAAAACAATGACATTGAAATTCGGAAAAGAATTAAAATATACCCTTATACAGTTATAAACACACTGCAAAGAAGATGAAAACGAAAGAAAGAAGCGAAATGTTGAAATTGAAGAAATACGAATTATTTTGAACGATTGAATATCGTAAGTTTTGGAGTGCATATATTGCATATGGAATCAATACAATATCGCATTGTTTATATTGTCAAAATGAGTTTTCAAGTTTTGAATAAAGCGCGAAGATTCGTCTATTTAAAATCAAAAAATTAAAAGGGAGTAGACGTCTAAAGTACTTTGAGCGCCACCTTTAATCAGCCAAATAGAAAAAATTGGACACTTGACTCGTGCGTAAAAGTATACTTTTCCGCCCTAGTTAGGTAAACGAGTAAATATCTTAATACGGATGCAATATAAATGAAAATTTCAAAACAAAATTTTATATAATAAATTTAAAAAAAGACTTTAAAAACCACACGATTAATTACACCAGAAATGTGTATTAAAACTCATAACTGTATACGAGTGTTTTCTTATTAAATGATACTGCTTTACATACATATACATATATACATCATGTATGTTCAAACTCCCGTGGAGATGTTTTGCACAAGTCCGAACCTTACAGAAAGCAAGGCACAGAAAACATAAGGTACAGTCCATATAGCATATATACGTATACATATAGGTAATTGCAAGAACTTAAATATCGCCTTGTTGAATTTAACAATCGTGTCGTGACTGAGAGCGAAGGTTTCTGGGTCTGTAAAACGGTCTTGAGTCATTCGTCTCGAGTAACGGCCTTCGGTTCTTCCAGTCACTTCGATCGCGTTTTTTGGGGCCCCACCTCGAGCCTCTCATGCCCGAGACAACCTGGCTCTGACCACTTTGCTAAAGTGCCGACTGACCAGACCCGAAGATGACCGGTCCTATTTCGGCTTTATTCTGTTCTGCGTGCATCTCTAATTCACCCGGGGAGTTTATACTTATATATATATATATATATACATATACGACCACATTTTAAGGGCTTGACGGAATTCTATATTTAAATTGTATACAGAATTTTTATTAAGTCTCTTTCGCGGACTTTCGCCGCAGGGCTTCGAATCTCGAGGCGGATGCCAATTGGAAGGACGTTTTAGCGGCAAGGATTCCTTATATTGTTCTCCATTTGGTTCAATCGAGAAATGTCGATCGCCTTTGGTATTTTTCTCGATGGGAATTTCAGGTGCTCCGATTTGGCCGGTAATGCTTAATTAAGAAAAGCATTGAACTTAATTAAAATTCATGATATTCAATTGTACAAAATTGCGTTGACAAAATTTAATTCATTATAACCAAAAAAAGACTTGTAGTTTTACCGTTTGATCGATCAGTACTCGTCAAATATTAATATTTGATAATTTAATTACGGCGAATTATATTTTGGATTGGGCCTTGATGCCGATTTAGGCACATTGCGATGAGGGGCCATCAGGAAGCACTTGTCATGCCATTGACCCAACTGATGGCCTCTCGTTGCAGCGTATTTGAATCGTTCGTAAGGGCCAACCGAAAATATTTCACAATTACACTATATATAGCAAACGAAAACGTCAAGAATCCGAATTCCGAAAACTACTCATGAATTCTTTTCTATGCATGTCACTGTTGAGGAATTGGAAGGAATTCACATTTATAACCCTGAATTCGAATTCTTTTTCATGTTTGGGACATATCCCGCGTAAAATGGACAACGTCATCAGATGCCAATTCTAAAATTTGTATAAAATTACGACTATATACTTTTGTATATATTTTTTGTTGTTATTTTATTAATTGACTGTACATAATTTTTACATGATTGTTTATTATATTTGTTGCGTTTGTTGATTTTTTTGAGATGAACACTACTCTTGCAAAAATTTTCTATATTAAACGATTAAACAAATGTTTTACGTAAAAAAAGTCTACATCGATAGAAATGAATAATTTACCTCTTAATGTATATATATAATTTCTCGGTTGATACATCCTTCATACTTTTCTTTTCTATGGCTGTTCCATTATCTACAATGACTTAATATTACATAAATAGCCCATTAACTATAAAACGACGAAACCTAAAATATCAGTCTTACGTTGCAACAGCGAGGTGAACGCAGAAAAAAAAAAGGTTTTATTCATTGAAAGTAGTGTTTCTATTTTTTTTTTATGATCCATCTTTACGAGATTCGATTTTTTCGATTTGGTGTTATAGTCCACTGTACGATATACAGTCGTTTGCAAGAGAAATCGTCAAAAATCTGTTTATTTTTCGTCGGTATTTCGTACCAAGAATATTTCCAGACGTGAATGGTGGAGTTTTGAACAATGAAGTTTGAAGCAAAATTTTTGTAGCTCGTGGAAAGTAAAAATAATAAAAAATGCTCCTTTTATGGTACATATAAGGTAGAAAATAATCATAACAGATTTTAACAATCGTAAAAATACAAAGAATCTATCAAAATGGAAAAGAAAAGAAAAATCCATGAAGGAAGAATGATCTAATGGAAATCAATTTTTGTAAAAAAAAAAAAAAAAATAATAAACATAAAGTGACAATCATCTTCTGAACGTGAATTGTGTTTATTTTTCAAATATATGTCTATGATTTTTCAAACCATCAATTAAAGATATCCATGAAATGAAATTTTCATGACAGGTACTGTTCAAGATATGTATTGGGAATTATTTCCATGGACTACTTCATATTGAACTTTTTTTGTGAATCAAACCAAAAACTGTGCACAAAAAAAAACTTTTAGCGCGACCCCGAAATGTGAAGACACCACTTTCACCGAATGAAAGTTTTTTTTTTTTTGTATTCGATACTACTATATCGCAAAGTATTATAGTGCTAAAAGCTACCTTTAATATTGTTTGGTATTGACAGAAATAATTATTGTTTAAATATTGACATTGATTTCAAGACACTATAGAAATCTTTACATGATTTCGTCATAAAATCAATTTTTACTATTGCATGAAAATGTTTAAATAGAATCTTTGAATAATTTATCTTTTTGATCTTTTTCACTTTCTGAAATTCAATAAATAAGGATAGGTTTTGTTTTAACTATAATGTAAGAAGTAAAGTTTGAACAATTTTTGTTAATTCCGCGAGTTCATTATAGCGAAAGACTATTGTTCTGAAATTCTTATATACTTGGAATACGTTATACACGATTTAATTTTATTTAAACGGTTTTGCGCCATCGCCACAAACCCAGGTTGCCGCAAGAAATCGTGAGAGAAGCTATGTAAAATTTATTTCCAGACATCGGTTAATAACATTTCTTGCATAATTTGATCTGCTGAATCTGAATTCGATTGTTTAAAGTGAATTTCTTTTTTCGTACCAAAACTAAAGTCATTACGTTTTTTTTTTTTTTTTTTTTGAAAATGGCATTCTAATAAGATGCAAAATAAAATCAAAATGACGTAGTAATATTCCTTTATCAATATAGTTTTGAAATTTTGTAATTCAAAGCATACAAAACATTTTCTATTTTTTAAATCTATAAAGTCTTATCAAATTCAATAAAATTATGTTGTAAATGATGAATATATCCATATTTTGATGTCAACTTGATTGTTGTGTATACAAATAAAAAATTTAACATTTGTTTTATGTTGCCTAAAAAGATTGTTATTGAGAATTTAGAAATACGAATTCGAAATTGACGGTACAACCTAATGCGATCTTTCATTCTGCAATTTGTGTCATTTATTTTTCATACCTTGTGATGAAAAAGTAGTAGTAACAATTCACGTACATGAAATCATATGAGATACGACGAATGAAGTTTCTTACGTGTAAAAGATGACATTTTACTTCGCAAAGTGTAGAAATACAACAAAAGAAAATACATAGTCAATTAAAAATTCTGGACATTCAATTGCAATTGGACGAAACAATAATTTAGATTAAAATATTATGACTATGGAATTAAATTTTTTTAGAAATATTCATAAATATATATATTTTTTGTATAAATTTTGTTTGCATTGATTTTTGTATAATTTTTGTTATGAAATAAAATCTGAAGAGGGTCTCAACAAAATGACCGAGACGCTAATAAATGTTTTTGTTTTTATTTATTAACGCTGCTGTAATTTCTAAATATAAAAAGAAAGCATACAATTGAGAATTTTTGTCACTTACGAAAGGACATTTAGAAATAAATAAATTATTAATTTAATCTAAAAAATTAAATGCAAATTGAGAAATAGTAAATGGCGATGTGAAAAATTTCTCGGTGTAAGAAAAATTTCATTTCATGGTTTCTTTTTATATTCAGAAATATACCTATACATTTTTTATGCTATATATAATTCCATTACTTTTTTCACCTCTTACAATACACGATACGAAACGAAATTAGAATTTCTGTCATAATTGTTTGTATACAGCACTACACAAAAGTAACTATTACGTATATCGGAAAGAGCAGATTCGATACAATATGAATGAATTCCAGAACTCCAGAAGTCTCTCTACTTCCTGATGATTTTCAAAAAAACAGTATATATTACATAATAATTTAATAATTTATTATATCATAAAAAAAGCACTATAATTCGCGCTAAATTTCCTGGATAGTACTCTGCCGATTTTGAATCAGGCGAAAATATAAATTCGGACGTACATAAAAGTGTGTCGTTAATCACACGACAGGTTTCGCACGCGCGGTTCAGTCCTAAAAGTCGACCCTGATTCGTATTGTCATAAATCTTCTAATTCAGCAGGCAAATGTTCCCATTGCAAAAATCCACGTCATATATATATACAGTTCAATGAATACAATAATTAATCGTTTTTACGTAATTACTTCGCCTGACGCAAGGCGGGCGAAGTATTGAATTCACCAACAAAAATTTTTCCGATTCTTCGATTTTGGGAATTTTTTGGTGGA
>JAPYZR010009479.1:2371-15008 GCA_030522945.1 Trichopria nigra | reverse complement strand
AAAACAGAGGGTACTGCATCCACTAGTCGCTAATTATCAAAGATAAAGATGCGATGTTAAAAAAATAAAAAAAAAAAAAAAAAAAAAAAGAATCAACAAAATTTCTTTAAATTATACAGATGACAATAGTGACGAACTAAGATAGTAAAATTAAAATTCTAATCTGACTAAGTTCATAAAAACGATTTAAAAGGAAACAATTTACAAAAAAGAGCATTATAATTTTACAAAAGTAACAAATGACAACCAAGAGCTTCGATCGCTCATAAATAATAAGAAAAATGTATGAAGATTTAGGCAATTGATCGTTTTAAAGAAAAGAAATTCTTTAAAATTTTATTTTTAATTTTTTGTTTAATAAACGGAAATTGACTAAAAATTATGAATATTCCATTTTTTAAATCGTTAGAAATTTTACATTTTTAATGCATATAAGTGCAAAATTTTGTTTAGCGTATACTGACCTCGCATAATATATATGTATATATATATGTATGGTGCAAATTCATTCATACGTCACGAAAAAAGATTTGTTTTTACTTCTTTCTTTATCAATTTTCAATTGAAAAATTAATTTTTCATCATTATTTCACTATTCAACGTTCGTCAACATTTATGTACATAGACTGATTTCATCCGTTTCATATTTATACAGTATTCTCATTCATCATTGTTTGACGTCATTCTCCACCTTCTCACACCAATTTGTGCATTTTTATCTTTCGCGACCATTTTTACTTATAATGGATCTTATTTTATTCTCGGGCTTTAGGGTTCTTATTGTTCCTTGGCTATATATACAAGTTTTAAGAAATTATTTTTTCTACTTTTGGACTAATTAATTTGTTAATTTCAAATAATTTCATTATTCATTACAGCCTTTGTTAATTACAACCCGGCATTTTTCGAATTGTTACCACTTTCTTTCCTCCATCCTAATAAAATGCGGTGCCGTATTAATAAAATGATTGACATTTTTTAAATACATAAATCGTTTTTCTTTATTGGGCTTATGAATTTGATTCTCTACATTTTTGGTCGGAAACTTTTTTCCGTCTGATTTGTATTTTTGCGAATAAATGCTAAAAATGCAAAAATAAAACGCGTTTTTTTTTTCAACTTTTGATCTTGAAAATGACTTTGTTCCAATTTTCACTATGTAATCCCCTATGATATTCACTATGTGATCACTATATGATATATTCGTGATCAGAGCGTCAATTTACGAGAGTATACGTATATAAGTATAAAAAAAAAAAATTGGACCTATGGTGCTTTCGGAAGTTTACCCAAAACAATATCTATTGTTTATATATTGTTATATACTCTAAATTTCTTGGAGTGAAATTTCACTCCAGAAAGAGTGTGAATAGATCTATTTTCGTAAAGGAGTGAAATGTCACTCTGTTTGGAATGTAAATTCTTCTATTCACTCCAATGTGTAGAGTGAAAATTCACTCTTTCGAAGAGTACCTCAATTTTCATTCTTTGAGAGTGAAATTTCACTCCATGAAATTTAGAGAGTATATATATATATATATATATATATATATATATATATTATATAGTAAATTATAACATATATTACAACATCAATTTATTCATTCAATCATTCGATCTCTCATTCGTTCATTCATCCATTTTGTTTATTTCTATAATAACACAACTAACGATTTTTCCGGATAATATAGACCTTTTCTAAAATATGTATACACGTACCATCTTCAATTTAACGAGAGTTAAGGAAAATGAAGCCTACTCTTTTCACAATAACAAAATCAGTATATATATATAAGCATAAAATATAATTTTATTGCGTTTATAGTCATTGACAAGTGATGTTGAATTTATTTTTGGTAAAAAGTAAAAAGCTTTCAGTTTAAAATGTTAAAAATTTATCGTTGTAACGCTTGTTACGTGCGATAAGAAAGATCAATCGTTTGCGAGGGAAAATAGTGTTTCCATTTACGATCTCATTTACTGAATTATTATTGGCCCGCGAGCGAAATTACCATTACGGTGGAAATTCACCGCATATATAGTGAACAATCTATATTTATCTCACTATATCAGTCATGGAAAGTTATACGCTTTTAAATTTTCCTAGTAATTAGTAAAGTATCACGCAATTAAACTACTCTCGCCACTTTTGTTTTCAATCGTACTTTGTATTATACCTGTGTGTAATAATACAAGCATCAATCACTATATACGTGTTTTTGCAATAACTATATACATGTACGTATATGTATATAGTTTATTGAGTAATAAAATGAAAAAAAACCTATATAATTGTTACTATAATTACAATTCAGTCGTTATTTAATTTCACCAATATTTACCTTTTATTTCAGTATATCATTCACAAAAAAAATAAAAGATTCAAAACCTACTTATTGTTTCGTTACATTAAATCGACTTATTGGAATAATAATAATAATTTTAAATTTAAACAGTTTCTAATTTTCAATAATCACAGAATCTAAATCATTTAAATTTATTACAATTTCACCGTAATTTTTCTTCAATATAATCGCGTATCTTAATTGAAATATTACATCTTATGATTACTTTCCCTATTAGTGATAAATCGACTCTAACTGAACGTAACTTCAATTTCAATTCCTTTATCCTAAGAGTACTTTCATTCTAATTCGAGTGAAAATTAATTTCAGTCGTATAATACGTGAACTTTCAGATCGCTTTAGTTTCTTACTGAATTTTCATTAGAAATTTTCATTAAAAAGAAAGTTCACTCCACGGAATTTCGAGAGCATAAAAGTGTCCCGATTTTCACTCGAAGAACAATTACGACATTGTCTGGAATATACAAATTCGTCAGAATTTGGTTGGAAGTTTCAATTTCATTTCGACATCGAGCGATTTTAGGGCAAGGGTTTCCCATCTTATATATACATATATGACCTCACTTTCCTACAAGTGATCCTTGTCGAAAATTAATTTTTAAAATGCTCACGAATCCAGGAAACTAATAAGTGATGTGGCAGTTGTTTTAAGGCGACGGTATTCTACATGACAACAAAATTTAAGAGCGAAGGACATATTCATTTATTTAAATGTAAATCTTGAATTTCTTAAATTGCAATTGGTACAAAAATTGTACGATAAAAATAAAAATTATCCGAGTAAATAATTATTTGACTATTATTCAAATATTATATATTAGATAAATATTTTATTGATTTCTGAACAATTAATAATTTATAATTATTCATTATTAATTATTATTTTACTAATTGCACCAATAATACTGATGGGTAATAAAATATATGTATATATATCATTTTTTGAATAGTTTACCTTTTTGACATAATTGAGTTGTTATTAATAACTTAAAATCCAAATGAGGAATTTGTCTTGTCGCTGTCATTTAGTTAATTACGAATTAATTAATTCTGATCAGATGATAATGCATAGCATCAAATTTAAAATAGAATATCTGTCAATTCATGATTTATATCAACACATTTCACTTCAATATCATTTATCAATGTTATTGGGAAAGTGGGAATGCAAATGGACTGTTGAGTTTTTTTTTTATTTTGTGGCGATTTTCTTTATTATATTTGTTTTGATTATTTATTTAAAGACGTGATTTATTCAATAATTGGAAAAGTAACATCAATAAACACATTTTTCTATATTCATCCCTAAACACGAAAATTAACCAATTTTTAAACCTTTTGAAGAGTAAAAACCAAAATTATAATAAATATTAAAAAAAAAATAAAAAACATTTAAAAATAAAACATAATTTTGTGGTACATCTAGTTGAAAGTATTTGATTTGATTTTTTTTTTATTTGATTGATAATCATCATTATCGTCATTGTCAACAACAACATCATCATCATCAACATCATCATTATTATCATTATCATCATCATCATCATCATCATTATCGTCATCATCATTATCGTCATCATCAACAAAAAACAACTTTACCGTCATTATTCAACGTAATTAAAATTATACTTTATCGAGAACGTTACAAATTTTATTTATTCTCATGAACAATCTCAGTACACGGAATCCCACGACAAATTCCAGGAATTTTTTGTAAGTTAAAAAGATCTCAGACTTTAACTCATCAACGAAAATTTGGGTAATTGCCAGTTCTTATAAGCATCGTTTTGAACAGCTTCGATGTATACGGTTCTTCTATCGTTAATATCGAAATGGCGTACGATTGTCTGTATAAAAATTGTTAATTTTTCGTGTGTTTTCTTTTCATTTTTTTTTTTCTGTATGATTAAATTAATGGCGCTGTTTCTATACAGTATTCGCCAATGATCGCCTTTAAGCTGTATGCTGACATTTATGTAACGATTGCGACCTCGACGAGCAGTGGATTAGGTCCGCGCTCACTATATATCGATTTTAGAGTTACTGAAGTGCCGATGCGAGAGTTCGTCCTATATATATGTGTGTGTGTGTATGCAATAAAAAGGACGAACTCGTTTCAGTTTTCGCATGTTTTGTCGATCAAGACCAAGTTACTCTCCCCTCTTTGTTACTAAACCGTTCGATGTTTGCAACCGCATTTGGTCGAATTCATTCTTTTGCTATCGTTCCAATCCAGTGTATAATTTTTTGTTCTATATTAAAATCAATGTCTTCAAGGTCGTCCTTTTAATATCCCGAGGTCACGTATAAGAAAAGTTTAGCATTTTTAAGAAGATTTCTTTACCACACTTCACCGTATCGTCTCAGCAAACATGACAGAAACATTGTGAAATACTATAAAATGTAAATTTTTGAAAGACGTTCAAAATTCAAAATGGCGGATGCAATATGGCAGAATGTTAATTTCGGAAACTCGAGAAATTTACTATACTGAAAGTTACTTTCTTTAGTCTTTCGGGACACTGATTATATATACATAATGTCTAAAATATGAAAATTTAGTTGAATAGAATGAGTCTCCCCTCGATTACATTCGTGACATTGTTTCGGTCATTTTGAATTTCGAGAATTGGATACATGTAATGGAATTATCGTAACCGACGACACATAAAAAAACATACGAGAATAATGATTTCCACAAAGTTTCATCAGTTTTCGAACTTTACTTTCCGCCATATTGCAGCCGCCATTTTGAATTCCGAGAATCCGATAATGGATTCGTAATCAGCGACCTAAAAAGCATTAAGATATTAGAGACTGTTACGAAATTTCCGTAGTTTCATGATCGTTACGAGTTGATATTTTTAATGAATTTATATAAATATCATACAATTTTGCATATGACGTTTCCAACATTTGCGGGACGTTACGTTGAAACGGAGTACAAAGGTTAAATCTTTTTTCTCAATTTAAACTATTGCGTGCACCTTTGAGGATTCTTTCTATATATAGATTTCTTTCTATATATTTTTTTCTATAGATATATATATATATATATATATACATATATATAGAATCATAATGTTTTATAATTTAAAAAAGAAGAGAAATTTGATAAAAAACAAATATTTCCAAATTTGTCAATTTTTTTTCAAATTTGACGCCATATTAGATTTCCTGTTGATGGCTTAAATTCAATTTTGACCACGAAAGCTTAGAAGAAAAATAATTGCAGACTCTTTGGCGTTAATGGGTTACAGTTCGCAATGTACTTGTTATTATTATTATTTTATTTTATTTTAATGCATTTCCGACTGCTCAATAAATGTCGTGGAGTGAAAATGAACGAGTCTTTTCGCGTAAAAGTGAATGTTTTCTTCTTTTTTCCTTTTGAAAACTGAAATTTATTTTCTTTTTTTTTTCTGAATGAAACGATTTAATATCTATCTTGATAGAATTGAATTGCTGGCTTCAGAAGTTTACTTTGTTTGTACTCCGATGTCACAAGAAATGTACAAACAATAGTTTTTATCTCCGTCTTTATTTCCTCTATAAATAAAGTATATATAGTTTGCACGAGAGATAAAATGAACAGTTTATGATTTTATTACGCAAAAGTAGGATTACACAAAACTGGAAGAATTCCTTATTTTGATTTTATAAAATTGAATTTAATACACACATATATATATGCATGCGTGTGTATACATTACTTTGAGTAAGGGATAAACACCCCTTTTCAATTTCATGTATTAAATTATGTATATGAAAATAATGAATTAAAAATCTTATTTGTGAAGTCGAGCGAATCGAAACGAATATATAAAAATGTAAAATTATGAATTTAAACATTTTAATAAAAATATATTCGGTTATTCTTCAAAATTCATGAAAATTATTATTGTATAATTAGTGTTTCATACACCTAGCAAACACAGCAAGTAACAATAGTGTGTTAATAAAATGTCATGGTTGTTTCTTACATTAATGTTAAATAATTCTTACGTTGTGGTTGACTGGGCATGTATATATACTTTATTTAAACTTGAGCAATTACTCGGTTATATTTCTGAAATATATATAATTTCTGAACTGAAATATATATATACTTTATTTATGTTTATTTATTTAAAAGGGAAATGATTTTATAGAAGATTGACACTGAAACATTCGATTGAATAATTTTGAATCAAAGAAATTGAAGAGAATTGACATCCTTTGATTTTTTTCGGAGATTTTGAGATTTAATCGATGACGTGCACTCATATTTTCAATCGATTTTCATTCTTTTATATTTACTTAAATACTGGTAAATCTAAACATGTATATAATTATGATCAGAATTTTATTAATATGTTAAAGATTTTATTTGAGTAAATGGATGAAGATTAGAAATGTTAACCTATATTTTACTTTTTTTTTTTGGTTTCCTGTTTTGTTGTTCATCAAAAACAGATAATATCTGATAAAAATAAATACAAGTCTCTATAATAGTGAATTTCAATTTTCAATCATCATTATACTCGTAAAGTGGATTCTGTGAATTTTCGAAAGTCGTAAAAAAATTTTCTATTCAGTTATATTGTTTCTGCGTGTTTCGATTAATCTCGATACCTAATTTCGTTCGCCCTTAAATAAACCCCAAATTATATCAATATCGTATGATTTACTTAATTTAGATTTTTTTATTTAATACCTTATTTAAACCTTAATTACTCGATTATTTATTTAAAAGAAATAGGATTTGTTATTTTTATTTTATTAAATTTAACTTTTATTTTGTCGTTTGTACGTTATAATTTATTAGGATTAATAAATTTCAGTTTTCGAATAAGCAGTCAAGAAAATTTATGTAATTTAAACGCACGTTACTATAAAGAGATGATCGTAGATTATTGTCAGAAACTGTAATTAAATATCATTGGAATAATTAATTATAATAGAATTATAAAAATAAAGAACGCGAGAGGGAATAAAAAAAAAACAAAACAATCGAAGCATATGGATGAGCCAAAAATAAAACTGGCATTGACACTTAAAATATACTAGACTTGTTCGTCTGCGACAATCAATGTCATATACATCATCTCCCTGAATATCTTGTCGAAATGGAGTATCCCTTTCTTGAATCCCCCGGGAAAAAATGGATCTATATGTGAATCACCTATGATTATATCTCGATCATATACGTTCCAGATATAACGATATATAATTATATATGCATTTTGACCTGATATAAGTATATATATATATATGTATATATGTATGGTCATGTATCGTTATATCTCAATTATATATGACCATATCTGGAACATATATGATCCAGATATAATTATGTCTGAATCCATTTTTTTTCTGGCAATTTTAACGATCTTTACGAGTCATGGCAAAGTAAATAATTTAACACGTAGTTATCATTTACTATTGTTCATTTAATATTGCAACGTTTCGATGACATTCGTCATCATTATCAAGCGCAGTTACATAGTTTTACAATTAGATCGATTTTTTATTACGTTATCACATTAAAATACTTTTAATATTTTAATGTGACAATAATTTCAATATGTTCATTTATTATTATTTATTTTTATAATTTGTTTATTTATTTAAAGGATCAACGGCACTAAAAGTTCTTTTATTATTATTAATTTTTTAAAATAATATATTATATATACATATATATATTTTTTTTTTGAATGTATGATTTTCAATAATAATAAAAAAATTCTTTTACAGCTTATTAGACAAAATATCAAGGGCCACAAAAGGGTAACCATAAAGACATGCGAGGTGGATCTCGTCACAGAAACCGACCAGAAAGTGGAAAAACTTTTAATCAATGGAATTTCAGCAAAGTTTCCGGACCACAAGTAATTACAATAGTCTTTATTCGATATTAATGTTGTGTCACCGCCGCATTCGAAAAAATTTCGCGCGAGATACTTTTTAATTGGGCAGGGGGCGGGGCTACTGTGCCAAGTCTCGGAGAAGGGGGTCCTAGTACGGACAGTTTTATTCAAGTATATAATGTCGTTGACCAACTCTTCGTATAATTTTGATATTTCATTTAATTTTTATTTTCTTATTTTTTTTTTAGAAGTATAAAAACGCATAATTAATAAAAAATTGTTAATAACTTTACGACTGCTTAAAGTTATTTATTTTTATTTTGCTTTCTGAAGAGGATCCGCACTTTGGATCGAAACGTCGCATTTTAATTTTCATTTAGTATAAGGACTGACTAAAATTTTTTATTTTTTGAGATAAAAACGCATAATTCACGTATGTGTCATGTGCTTGCGGGTGAAAAAAATTTCTTGGTTTTAATCAATTTTCACGTACGATTTCATTTTTTTCAATTAACTTTGCTTATCTTTGTCATTATCAATACCTTTATCAAACCTACAGTCTATAGGTTTCTAAGAGAGAAATGTCATTTCATGGACTTCATGACTAACTCCAAAAAAATTTATAGTAGAATCAATGAAAATTGTCGTAAAATTCATCGTGCAGTTTGCACAGTCCTAGCGTTGAACCGACTCCATCGATAACGTCATGTTCCTAACCTAGAATATTCAAATTAAAGTAAATATATTTTCAAGCCGAAATCGATTTTAGGGCGCTTTGACGCATTCTTTATGTGTAGTAGTTCAAGTTTCGTCGAAATCTGTTAACAAACGAGAGAGAATTCGCAAGAACAAATTTTTGTAGTGGTCATGCAGTTCGCGTTGTTACCTCCGAACTTTATTCTTGTAAATTCTCGCTCGTTTCTAAATCGATTTCGCTGAAATTTAACCTATATTCAGACAAAATGCGTAAAAGCGCCATAAAATAATAATTTATTATGAATTCTTACTGGAACATATGTTTTTTAACGAAAATAAGGCGTCGGTAAACGCGAGTTTGATTAAAATAGCGCGTCGGTATTTAGCCACCCCTTCATGGGATGTTTTTAAAAAATCAATTTTTAAACAAAAGACAATTTTCTCGCAGGTTTATCGGCGAGGAGGCAACCTCGGAGTCGGCGAGCAATTCAAAGCTGGAATTGACCGACAGCCCCACGTGGATCATCGATCCGGTGGATGGTACGATGAACTTCGTCCACGGATTGCCTCACATTTGCATCTCCATTGCCCTTCTAGTCGACAAAGTGCCCGAGATAGGAATAGTCTACAGCCCCGTTTACGAGCAGCTATTTACCGCCCGGAGGGGGCAGGGAGCTTTTTTAAATGGCGAAACCATTCGAGTCTCTGGCGAGAAAGGTGATACTATATTATTGGTTTTTAAGGCTATACTTTTCTTTTTTATCTATATTCGATTTAATATTGAGAAGTCTACATCGTTCGAGATTCCTCGTTTTTACATTCGATTGTGATTGGTCAACAAAATTAATCGATTAATAATATCGATGACATTCGATTTATTGTGTATAATCGTAAAAACATCCAATTAACGAATTGCATTCCAATCCTAGTAAATTTCAGAAAAGTCATCCGACATTTTATGCCCGCCATTTTGAATGATAGAATTCTTCAATTCTGGATTTTTAATTTCGCAGCTCCACCTATCAAAACGAAAACAATCATAATGACAGGTGAAATTGCAGTAACTTTTTCTGAAGAATCGAAATCTGCCATAAAAAATGGAGGTTCTCACATTTAAAACTGTTAGTTCTCCCCTCTCTTTCACACCCGGCGGGCGGGAGTGGGGGGATTCGTTAGGCATCATAAGACAGCTCTTTCGAAAACATAGAAATTTTCACCTTTTTTTTTCAAGTGACCATGAAAGTTTTCAATTTTTTTCATAAACAATACATTATGTGTCCTTTCAGAATTACGGAAAGCACTGGTCATGATTGAAATGGGAACGAGTCGAGACCCGGAGAAGATGAAAATCGTCATGGAAAACGTAAGACTACTGACGCCACTTGTACACGGGTAAATTAGTCCGGTCGAGATCCTCTCTGTAACAGGTTCGACATTAAATCATCACGTTGCTTTTTTCCGACTTTACTCATCGCATGTTTGACACTTTACAGATGTAGGGCCTTGGGCTCGGCCGCACTTAACATGTGCCACGTGGCAATGGGCTGCGCAGACGTCAACTTTGAATTTGGAATTCACGCGTGGGACGTGGCAGCCGGAGACCTCATTGTCAGGGAAGCTGGAGGAGTCTGTATCGACCCAGCTGGTAATTTTTCTTTTTGTTTCTTTTCATTGTTTTTCGATTAATTATAGCGTTTTCAATAAGCCTTGCTTTCTATTTGCGACATTTTTCGATTTTTTGTTCTTTTTTTTTTAATCAAAAAATTGTAGAATCAAACGTACCTATATCGCACAGGGTGGGGTAAAATGGACTTTTTTCGTCGAATTCACCCTACATTTCGTAATTTTAATGCAAATGAAACAAATTGTTTTAAAAATCTTCGAAATAAAATTAGCCAGCGAATTTGTGGAAATTGTATCTTCTAACTTATAAAAGATTACAGATTTTCATCACAAATTATTGTATAGTTTAAATGTAAAATATATATATATATATATATATATATATATAATGAGTATTGGTATACATATATCCTATATATAGGATCGTTTGACAAAGATTTTTTTTTTTTTATTTAAGCAAATAGTATAGTATAAAAAGGTTAAATCGATGGTTTATACTCGTCGATATGATCTCGCATGTAAGTGGAAGCATAAAGCCGAATTTCTTTAAGTCACTCAACATCATTATTCGCTGATCATCAATGTACAAGCTAATCTGCCATAGTATGTGGTTTAAGTCTTTTGTACATTTCTCTTACCAGCACCAAAAATAATTTATTTCGAAATAATTCTCGTTTAATTTTGAACCAATTTCAGCGATATTTTTTTGAGGATTGTATATATGTTATGTATAGAATCACCCTTCCAAAGCCCGAATTTTGAAAATTGTTTCAAACCTTTTTTATTTATACTTTTCCTGTGTTTAGGTTAGGTCGATAACTGTTCTACTTTAGAACCCTCTTAACGTTTCATTTGATTTTTTCATGAAGATTTTACCATTTTCATAGTCAAAATTATGCGATGTGTTTATATGGTGTAAAGTGAGTCCTGTGTATTTATTTTCTGGTACAAATATATTTTTTCGGTGTTCTTATAGTCTAAAGTCTCTCCCTCTAGGCCATCAAGCACATTTTCTATACAATATAGATTTAAATGAAAGACAAAATAATTACGAAATAATGGAAAAAGTAGTAGATTGTAATTCCTGTAAAAATAACAAATTAATTAAGTGATGAGGCAATATTATATCATTCATTAATAATATATATAATAATAATAATAATAATTGAATAATGTCAATATTTCAGGAGGCCCATTCGATCTGATGAGCAGAAGGGTACTATGCGCGTCTTCGATCCAAGTGGCGCTCGATGTCGTGAAGATCCTGGTCCAATATTATCCGGAAAGTGATTAGAAGCGTACTTAAGACCGTGATGGACTTTTGGAAGTACCGAAATCATTGTGGTCAATTTTGCCTGATGCGCTTTTCGAGAAATACAATTTAGCACGCGACTGGCAATTGACAAAAAAAGCTATATGTCCGAATTCACATTACCTTTCATTCCGGTACATGAGTTATTCATTACTAGGATAACCACGTTAGAATATTGAATTATGTACTTATATGTATATTAAAAACAAAAACAAAATAATAATAATAAGAGAAGGTATATTAAGTTTATTTTTCTCTGTAATAATAAATTCCAATAAATACGACCAAAAACGACCATCATTACGTATAAAAGTTTTAAAATTCGATTAATTGCTTCATTATTCATTTTTCACAAAACATCAAAATTGGATTCCTGCACAACGGGGAATAATAAATAGGAATGAAATATATCTTAGAAAATTAGTGAAACACGCGCTCCATTAATGTCAAATCCGTTTTTCGTCGATTTTTTAAGATTTAACGTCTCCCCATGGACTCAATTTTTATCGAAACAAAACGTGTGATTGTGCAAATTCTTCGTCTTTTCAAGTTCTACAACTTTCTTTATATGATATTTCGCTAGCTATTTAGCGGAATGAGTTAGACGCGAAAAACCGCAAAAAAGGCAATTTTATCCCTTTATGAGGCCATAACTAGCGAAATATTCATCTCAGATACTATGCTCTTACAGAGGGTTCTAAAGTAGAACAGTTACCGACTGAGCTTTGCAACAATAAAAGTATAAATAACAAATTATTGAAACTTTTTTTTTTAATTTGGGCTCTGGA
>JAPYZR010009472.1:0-10018 GCA_030522945.1 Trichopria nigra | reverse complement strand
ATGTTCTTTCATTCGTAATTTATCAAAATCGATTATTTCTTTGTTTGGTACCCTAACTATGCATAGTAGAAGCTAAAAAAAAATAAAAAAAAAATTTTTAAAAATTTTGATTTTCGTTGGACTCCAACGTTGCGAACTTCAACATCATCCGATAAAGCCTTTTGCCGCATTTGTTGGCTTTACGGCTGTAGTACAATGACGGCATTATTTACCCCAAGTACATTGCATAAGAAAAATAACCGAGATGAATCCACCAAACGGTGCTGCTGCAGCAGCAGCGGTTTCCTGCTCGTTTCTATACTATTTAAAAAAAAACACATTTCCGTCAGGAATGTCAAGCGTATCAGGTGGCTTACCTGATCTCCCAACAACTGTACAATGTTTCATAAGGTTTTACTTTACTTGCAAAAAAGGCCAATGTAGGCGAAAAAGTGTAAGCAAATCTCACGATTCGAGTCGTTTTGCGTCGCTCGTTTTATGAGAAGTTTACATTTTCAAGGTTACTTTTGTAGTAGAATAGAATGAAGTTGAATGTCAAGTATGGCTGTCGGTTTATGCGCTTGTTCGTACCGTTACGCGTATTTTACAAAGCGAGTCTATTACGTGTTTATAAAACAAATAAAAAGACATCAAATTTTCTTTACGATTGAATGTTTTATTATTTCGAGTGAAAACGATAAGTGTTGAATAATAATTCTTTTTTACTAATACGATTTTTTGTTGGTTTTTTATGTACTGGATCGGTAATAAACTTCGAGTCTAGACCCATTCGATTCTATTGACTTATGCCAGTGAACTCATATCATCTGAAAATAAAATATGGTGCCATCAAAAAAATCATCTTTATTCTTCAAAAATATTTTCGTAGTAATGACATTTATTTATTGCCAATAAATGGTTTTATGACAAACAAATCTTTCTCTCAGTATTGTATTTTTCATTATGACTGATACTGCATTGTTGAAGGAGATTTATGCTATTCTAATAAATGTCTCGAATTATATACATTCGAACACGTGGACGAAATCCAAATCAAATAATAGAAATTGCAAAAAAAACACGCATGAAATTTCTTGCGCAGGCACGAAAAATGGAAAAAAACGTGCTCGTTCATAAAATGTAATGCTTACTATATTTGCACAGGGTATGAATATTTATTAACATGATTCATTTTTTATGATGAAAATTGTGAAATATTTTTCGGTAAATATTGCCTTCGTTACATACACATTAAATTCTAGATATATATATTTTTTTTTTCAAACGCATCTCACTTGATTCATTTGATACCGAGTTTTTAATCCATGGAGTGAATTACACAAATTACATTTTTCTACACGATGCAAAAGTTGGATTTTCAAGTCTTCAAGAATGAATGAATGAATAATACACAGCTTATGATTACACGAGGGAAATACAAATTATATATACATTTGTTTTTTTTTTTAGTCATTGTTAGTGGACGTGGATGAATGATTGTAAAATGCGTTATTTATCGTGACGAATAGTACAACATTGTTCGCTTGCTAAGGTGAATGATTTATACGCGAATGTGCGATCAATGTCCTCATATACAATATTACTATCGTATAGGTGACAGATAAGAATGCAATTTTACACACCGGCCGACGACAACTGGGAATAAGTGAAGGGGATTATACTCTTGGAGATGTATTCTAACTATGTTTAATAAATATTTCTTTTTAAACAAAAAATCTTGTACATTAAACAAAATGATAGTATATTTTGCGATGTGTTATATATATATATATATATATTTGTATAATTCGTTTTCAAATTCAGATTTAAACATTTAAATGCAATTAACAAAATGGATTTAAGAAAACTGTACGATGATAATGTTTTTTTTTTCTTTCGACAGTACGAACAGTTTAAATGCTTTAATCGCACTTTGGAAGGACTGCGAGCTTGACCTGGCCCAAGCTCTTTTCGAAATTTTATTTTTTAAACGGGGTATCAATTTTCCAACTATTACGATCATTGGCCAATTATTACAGAGGCGTTCCGTAAGACCAACCGAGGTTTATTGCGGTTTTCCCGTTAGCACTCTGACATGTGCAGTGTACACTTGATTATAGGCGGAATGCACACGCAGTGACGGGCCGGGTTGCAAGAGGCTAATATGCCAACTGCCGGAAATAGACATACACGCGCGCGCGCGCTCACACACACACACAGACACAATCCCGATTGACATACTGACACCGGATATCGATGAAACTTCGTTACACGAAATTGTCGTGACAAATTTGAGAAATTGACGCGAACTCGATGTCACATACGTCCATTCGGTTTTACGACTAAAGTCTTATGCATTTTATTCAATAAATCCATATTTCTGTGAGACGTTAGAAAAGAAAGAAATATTATATAAAAAATGTTTTTGAAGTATATTTTTGTTTTTTATTTGATTTTACGTCATATCGTGTAAGATTTAAGGATATGTCATATCCTTAAAGATGCTATTGTTTTCAATAATAAGGAAGAGAAGAAAGAAAAATAGAATCAGTTTTTGTATTTGGATGCAATTTAAGCAGCAGCATTATTATTTATTATTGCTCCTCGTTTCATATTGGTGTTTATCGCAGTACTTTATCATCACTAAGTTGGTAATTAATTGGAGCATTGCGATGATTTAATTAAATCTCGTAATTAACTTTAACGGCGGAATTAAGCATTGCAGCTGCTTATGTTTCAACCAATATCGTGCAGAAATGATTTCAACTATGGAAGCGAATCAATTATATGTTAATCAAGTTTAAATAATACACATAATTCTGGATTGTTTACATGTAATTGTATGTGATTCATTTGATATCGATTATGAGCGTTGTTGTCCCTAATTGGAAATTTTTTTAATTATGTCCTCATTAGTATAGCTCGATTAAGGAGTAATGTATTATTACTTTTTTTACTCGTGTTATTATTACATTCGTGTGCGTAATACTACGAAATATATTAAAAGATTAAATCCATTTATTTCGTCCAAAACTTGTTACGTACAAAAGGGACTTTGTGCCGAGTTTTGTATTTTTTCAACGAAGTCGTCTGATCAATTTCGTAAAAGTCTGCCTTGATTACGTTCAAAAATAAGTCTTCAATTTGTCCATCGTGATTTAAAGGCACTTAGCAATGGCGAAATCCTTTTTCTCGATCGGATTCATTTCCTCGACGGTTGGTATTATTACTTTTGGTTTTCGACATTGTACGAATAAAAGTCAAAGTTCAAACATTGGGAAAGAGACTTTGCGGTAGCAGTCGTTGCATGATTAACAACTCGTAACTTATAATTAACTGGTTGTAATTTTATATCAAAGATTGGTTGCGAAGTGGAGGTGAATTTTTTTTTTTTTTGATTAATATATTATTGTTTATTTAAATTATTTTGTTATTACTTTTTCTAAATGAAAGATAGATTAAGACTTTTACATCTCTGATAAAGCATTTAACGAGAAATTTGTTCGATGCATTCCTCACTCAATCTTAAATCGATTTCACTGAGGTTTTGTCCGTGGTGGTTGAATGAAACGAATGTCAGTAAAAAAGGCCACATCGTTCGTAGATGCATCTGTCCCGATACTTGGAAGTCCCCTGTATTGGCGAGTATAATGCAATAATTGTAAGGGACATTCACCTAGGAGCTTTTATTTGCTATCTGAGAATATAATATTTTTGATTCATTTGTTTAATTGTTTATAAGATCTCTTATAAAATGAATATGTAATGTATTTTATGCAAACTAATTTCTTGTTTCTTTATGTTTCAGGTAAGTAAAGTCCACGCACTCCATACCTAAATTGAAACTATCAATTTTCCGAGAAATAAGGTAACACATTTTTTTAAAGATGTAATATTTAAATCTTATACATATACTGTGATCCAAGTTTAGTTTTCATATAAGATTTAGCACAATTTTGCTGATAAATTTGTCGTGAATTGTATAAAAATCGATGAGGAAATCCCAGTAAAAATTCAAAACAATTTCTTAAAAATGATTTTTGCAATTTCTTGACGAGTTTTCAAACTGTTGCGCTAAAACGTCTTAGACAAAGTTGAGAAATATAACCTCAGGCAACATGGATGCTAAAATGATAAAAGACGCTATGATTTTACATAAAAGTTTTTTTTTTCATTTATATGGCCATTTATTACCCCTTATTATTAAGTTTAAAACAATTTTCAAATAAAAATTAATAGCTCGCAGTATTATTGCTTTAAAAATACAATGATCTGCCAATATAAGAGACATTTATAATTGATTTCAAAAGAATATTTTGTTTTGTGGGTGAGTGTGCGCAAATAATGTCGATCGATTTTTCTTTTTGGTTGGTAGTAAATTTAGTCTGAATATTACACAGATAAAATAAGTATTGTTGGGCCAACCATACTATAGTTAACACAAGCATTCTCATGATTGACGTAATCATTTCATTTCCGTCTACGATAAATGATATGATATTTTTTTAAGAAATGTAGATTTCTGATAGAAAGTTAAAATCGTATATTTTTTCTAATAGTATTGGTAGCATTTGGCATTGTGTTTAAATAAAATTAGCAACAATGTTAATAACTCACGCAGGATTTTAATAACAGAATAATTTATTATTCAAATTTATTTTATTTTATTTTTGGATCTTATAAGCTCTTCAAGAATACATATATATATATGGTTAACAATAATTGTAATGGAATTTCATGCGCAAGATTCAGATCCGATGTCGTTGAATTTTTATCTTTTGAATGATTTTATTGTTATTTTGCGTGACGACGAAATAACATAATATAGGTAACAGGAAAAAAAAATGATAAAATGTTAAGAATATATGCGGGATTTCGAAAAAAAAAATCTGAGGTCGAAGAAAGCATATATATTTGGGACAATCTGGAGTCTTTTAGTTTTCCAATTCTGTTCAATAATTGCCATTGTTAACTTAACATTTTTCAGAGGTTACTCCAGATTATTTAGACGAAAGTTGGTAAATTTTAACGATTTGAAATGAACTTCATGTATTTGCAAGTAGACACGATAATAGTATATAAAAAGAATATGAACCTTCGTTTTGGAACGCCGATAGATTTAGTGTAAGTTTAATAAATTATGCGGAACGACTGAGTGGTCTTTCAAATCTATATCTTTCTTTATTGAAATTTTAATATCAAGTCCTTTACGAAGAGACTTGCCAAGCATTTGAAATATTGAGCCATAGAAATCTAATGAATATGTACTTTTTAATTCGAGCAGTAATAAATTCAGTTAAATATGATTTACGTATACATTTTTCATTGTTTTAAGTAAGCAACAAGTAATCCGAAAAATAAGAAATCTGAAATTTATTCAGCCCACTTTTTGACTTATGTATTCTTATAGGAAAAAACCTGCTCTTTCTATTGAGACAAAAAAAAAAGTCAAAAAATCTGGTCTCCTTTGGAGAAAAACGCAAATTATTAATTGATACTCATTTTTCAAGGCCAAACAATTGTTATATTAAAAACTGCATATGACCATTCGAAAGAGCGTGAAAAAATCTACAAAAACCATATTTTTTACAAAAATAATTATTAACGACGGCCCATGAGTAAAATAATGCTAAAATACATGATATCTGCATAAAATTCTAAAATTCAACCCCCTCCCCCTCGGTTAATATTTGAATAATCGACAAAATTTTTGTAGCATAAACTACTATCACATAGGATAACAATTTTGCTCAATAAGTTTGAGCCGGATCGAAGAGCATCGATTTTCAAAGTGGGTACACTTCAGAAAGAATGCCCCATATGCAGACGTCGATCCTGGTGTCATAGAGTTAATAATGACATTTTTCTCCAAAATAATCAAAATTTTTCAAAGCTCTCTCATAACTGCCTTCATGTCGATTAATTAAATGTAATCATAGTCCTAGATTTTAATGACTATATCTCCATAGAAATAATAAAACTTATGCGATTTGCATTAATGCATAATAATAATTATTGTCATTGATTTTTTGAAAAACCGAAATTATTTTTTGGGGAAATCGTATAGTAAACTAAAATGTCAAATCATGAATGAAAACATAACCTCAAAAATTAAACTACTTTCAAGTATGTTTCAACACATTATAATGAATTCCAAATGTTGTGTTATGCCGAAGTGATTATATAAAGCGTAATGCATTGTCGCGATGAACCTCCGGAATAACGTTATAACGTATCATATCTTCACGGAAAATCTTCGTTGAGGTGTCTTTTTCATCGCGCCTTCCGGAAGTGGAAGTATCATGCCTATCTATATATATATACATAGACGTTCTTCGCTCGGGTCCCGTGAAAAAGATCGTCCCATTTCGCGTACACGTCAATTGCGCTGCTGCAGGTTTGAAGAGTTGCGTACGCTATCAGCTTACGCGAGCACTCATACACGTATAGGTATACTTACTTGCATCATACTTGCATAAATACATGATGCGGTACGGTTTTGTACTTACATTCACACTTACAATATATAATACGGATACACTACTGCGTCCCAAACGACTCAATGCCGCCGGCCGCATCGTCGTACGACGACGTAACGTAAAGGAAGATCATCAGAAAACGAATCTCAGATATATGCGAAACCCGGGAGTCGCTGTGTGCGGGCCTTATAGAAAGGCACTGCGAGCTACATTCAGCAAAGTCGCTTCACTATTAGTCGCCGGAAATGAGAAATCGCGCGAATGGAGCAATACAATCTAAGAGAGCGAGGAGAGCGAGAGTATACGCGTACATATGGAAATGAAAATATGAGAAAAAAGGGGATCCCTTACGACCGAGGGGCTTGAGAATTAAGACACTGCGTTATAATTGGTTAGTCTCTTTGGTAGAATGTATAATGGAAAAGTGAAGGTAGTAGTAGTACACTCTTCGTACCGATCGGTGGCAGAGTTCTTTCGACAATTAAACAATAATTGATGCCTGTGCCCTAATCGACTTAATCAATGAACAAAACTCGTTTATACTATATATGCGTATAGATATTCACTGAATATCAAATGAAATATGTGAAGTGATTTCTATAGTGCAGAAGTAATCGATGCCCGATGCACGTTTAACTATATTATATTAGAGTATTTGAAACTTTATTATTGAAGAGATGAAAACTGTTTGATCGACGGGGAATCTGCCTAAAAAGTCGGTGCGAAACGTCGGTAAAGAATTAATTGCAGAAAATCTTTCGAGTTTTTCAACAATAAAAGTTTAAATAAAAAGTGATTGAAACGTTTTTTCAAAATTTGGGCTTTGGAAGGGTGATTCTACATAACATATACAATCACTAAAAAAATTCCAGCAGAAATCATTCAAAATTAAATGAGAACTTTTGGAAACAAATTATTTTTCCATACCTCAATTAAAAGGTTTTAATTTTAGAGAATTTTTTCCCCATTAGACTGGGACTTTTCCCCGTTTTTGGAGACACCAACTTTCAATATTGTCTAACTCACCAGCAAAGTTACAAAGTTTGTAACTTTTAACATTTTTTTTAAATGTTGTCTTTGTTAATACTTCGACTCCATAATTTTTCAAATTTCTGATACGAATGAAGTGAGAAACGGTTCAGAAAACAAAATCTTTTTAAATATTACAAATTAAAGTTACAAATATTCATTATAGTTGGACCTATAATTAATGATACTTAGTTAGTCCCTTTATTAAATTCCTTCTCAATATTTTTTTTTTTTTTTTTTTTTTTTTTAAGGTGAGACTGGTAATAGTGTACTGGTAATAGTAGTGATGAAAAATGTACAAATGAAGAATAAATTTTTAACAATTGCAGTTTATGGATTTACGATTTCCACCCTTAAAATGTGTCAGAGTGAATATATGTCGGTGTGAGTCTGTTTTTTGAGAAGTGAATTTTTCGCTCTTTTTATAATGAAAAATAATAGATTTATTATTTTTTGTAAGATTTTCACTTCAAGAAATTTCAAGAATACATTATTAATTAGAAACTTTATCTTCGTGATAAGGGGGTTCTAAAGTAGAGCAGTTACCGACTTAACCTCAAAACAGGAAATCTTCAAAAAAATATCGCTGAAATTGATTCAAAATTAAACGACAATTATCCGAAATAAATAATTTTGGTGCTGGTAAGAGAAAATAATTTATTTCGGATAATTCTCGTTTAATTTTGAACGAATTTCATCGATATTTTTTTAAGGATTGTTTATGTTATGTAGAATCACCCTTCCAAAGCCCAAATTTTGAAAAAACGTTTCAATCACTTTTTATTCATACTTTTATGGTTGAAAAGCTCGGTCGATAAGTGTTCTACTTTAGAACCACCTTAAATAGAACTTTGCAAGGTTTTGGCAATCCACGTGCAGTAAGCGCTGGAATATTTATAGTTTAATGAAATAATATGAGAACCCTTGCCTTCTCGAAAACATTCCCGGTGTCATAAAACGTGTTAAGTTCAAACACCATCGTAAATATGTCTTTACGGTACAAATTTTTTACGTACAACATTTAGTAGGAAGGTTAAAAATGTTGTTTCTACATGAGTTATTAGGTGAAGATGTATCAGCGATCGCTTTACGGACAAAAAACGCGAAGAAAAAGAGGCGAAAAGGAGCATTTCTTTAAGGGGTATAATTCCGCACACGCGGGTTCTAAATTTACAAATGAAAGGGAATCGTTTAGCGCGGTTCTTCAGCCTTAAAATAAACAGTGCTTCGAGGTCGAGTCGTACAAAAGGACTGCATAGAAATGTCGAGTGCAACAAACAGCTTTATTATAAAAAATACGAAATACGAGCAATTAATACCGTACATAAGATACTCGAAAATTAAATTTTTAAATTGCTAATGCAAAAATTAGAGTTTTTTAAGATCATTTTCTAAGACCATTTTTCTAAGATCAAAATTTTCAGAAATTCATGTTAATAATTATCAGATCTATACTTGTGTTTCATTGACACGGCGTTTTGACACGAACTTAAAAAATAAACTTTGTGTTTTCTTTTTACAATATTTTTATCAAGAAATTAAAAATATAAATTTCGATAATAAAGAAAAAGGTTGAAAAATGTTGTATACAATTTTAAATGAAAAAATATGAATGATGTTGGTAAGATAACGTATTCGAAGAATATATGATTAGACAATCTTTCTGAAGTGATGTTTGCTTATTACATATTTGAGTCGTCTCGTTCGAATAAATGAATAAAAATGATTATAAGACCATTTTAAGGTTACGGGAATACGGTAGTAAATAAATATTTGATCTTATAATATGGAAGCATTAAATTTGCCATGTAATAGCGTTTAATTTAATTATCATATCTTTTAACATAATCACTCACCTGCAAAATCATGACTGAAATGTAATTTAATCAATTACTTTTGTAATTATGTAATATTTTATAATTTGGTAAATGAAAGCATATATAAAAGTAATTATAGTAAAGTGTATTCTACGACGTGAATAAATTGAGAAGTAGCAAAAGAGAAAAATTGCAGTGGACTTCTTCATTTATTACAATTTGCCATAATCAAGGATAAAAATTAAAAAACATTAATATATATAGTAATAAAAATATAATAGTCTCGTTTAATTAAATTTATTTTAATTACATTTATTTAATTAAACGTTTGACATTGAACCCCGCTCCTCCTGCCGATGTGTCCTTAAGAAGCAACTGCACATTTCTGTATTTAAAAAGAGTTGTTTAAAAAAATTAAAAAGGACAAAAAACGACAAAAAAATTATAAATATAATAAATATTTATTTATCTTAAGGTGGTTCTAAAGTAGAGCAGTTACCGACCTAACCTCAAAACAGGAAAGTATACATAAAAAAGGATTGAAACATTTTTTAAAAATTCGGGCTTTGGAAGGGTGATTCTACATAACACATACAATCTTCAAAAAAATATCGTTGAAATTGGTTCAAAATTAAACGAGAATTATCCGAAACAAATTATTTTTGGTGCCGGTAAGAGAAAATAATGTATTTCTGATAATTCTCGTTTAATTTT
>JAPYZR010009463.1:0-10356 GCA_030522945.1 Trichopria nigra | reverse complement strand
ATTTTGGGATATGTCCATACTAAAATAATAGAGGGAAGGCCCAAATGCATTATCGTGAAAAACTTTAAATAAGCATAACTTTGATCAATTTATTAATAATATTAATAATATCCACAATATTCAACAAAATAATGTACTAAAACTAAAAAAACATGTATCATACTAAATCACTCTATATTAGTGGATATTCACTGCGGTCAAATAATATGTGAAGAAGATCAAACAATAATTTACTCCCTCTACACTGATTTTGATGCGGAAATGCCAGCTTTGTAACTCGTGCGTGAAATTGCATTTTCCGCACTTGTGACGAAATGTACTAGTATAATAATAATTGGTGTTTTCTCGATTGTACGTATTTTTACAAAAGGACAATTGAATCGGTTATAATCAAAATATAAAAAAAAAAATTACGAAAAAGTATGGCCCATTTCTAAAATAATCCCTCATCGCTCTTAAATTATACGATAAATGAAAAGTGGCGATATTTACCTCCTCATCGCTCTTAAATTATACGATAAATGAAAAGTGGCGATATTTACCTGGATTACTGGCATTGAAACGTATAATCGCGTATCCATTTTGCGGCACGATTATCGTATCTTTCAAAGGCGGTTGTTCAAAATTACGATTCAATAGGTTTTCCTTATCCATTTCTTTGATGGAATCCAAAGTTAATTTTTTACCGGTAGATCTCCCTTCGCCAATGACCGAAAATACATAACCGTGTAAATGGAAGGGATGTTTCAGCAACGGTATGTCAGCTGCAATAATATTTTTTTCTTTTATAAATTAACTCTTCTTCCATCGAATTTTTTAAAGTCGAAGAATAAGTTTGTTACCAGTGTCGAAGACAATTATCTCAACATTTGAGTTGAGGGGAACGTCGAGAATATGCGTGCACGTACACATCTCCAAGCAATTATCAGGTTTGCTGCTGCCGTTGCAGAAAACTTCAGGTGAATTGTCATTTATTTGCGAAATCAAAGGGAATGGAGCGGATGCGTACGAAATTTTGTCAATTTTTGCAACAAGAATTGATTGGCTGTTCGCTTAAAAATAAAAATGAGTAAATATGAGTTTGGAATGACGTCTACATTCTATAAATTAATAAGTTCGCAACTTTTTAACTACCACTAAAAGTTTGATATGTGTTGGGTTTGAAAATCTCTTCCTCTTTGTAGAAGTGGAAGCCAAATGACAGATAGAATTTGACGTCTGGTGTACCCGCTGATACACTCTGTTGATCATGATCCAATCTCCTTAGTTGATTTACGCATATCGCATCCTTTCTTACTTCGTCACATTTTCCATCCCCAATATTCAGTACCTGTTTATAAAAGAAATATTTATTTTTCATTTTTACATACAAGTCCTTATACAAATTCTTTGATGAATGTTCATCAACCATCGACCATGTTTATAAACATTTGTCAATTATTTTACACATTTCTTAATGTTTTTTTTATATTAAGTTGATTACTGATTCTCATCAACATTTTTGTTCATGAAATGATATATCTAATTTAAAGAATATCTGTAATTCTTTCGACACATAGCTTATTGGAATAGAAGTCGAATAACAAAGTGCATAAATGGTAACAGACATGTTTTAAGTGTGAGTTATACTTACGACCCCATTGGGCAGAGGAGAATCGTACGTTGGATTAGGCGACATCGTCTCGCCCGATGCACTTTCATATCGAAGTTTGGCAAGTTGAATAATTTTCTGCGGTCCGCATGAATCGATCAGTCGAACCTGAATCCAATAACTTCCGATGGATTGATTTGCGTTAATGATAAAATCATATCGTTCTCCTAAACGAAAAATTGAACCGAAACCGATATTAGAACAAAATCGAGAAATCTGCAGATGTTTTTTACAGGAAAAAGATTTAAAAAAGATTTAAAAACAAAATGTGAAATGGTCTTACCAGTGGAAGTGATTATGGTATCAGCATCGACAGGTCGTAATGGTTTAGCGTCAGACGTTATTACGACTAACGAATGATTCTGAACTGTCAGGGCAGCTAAACACATTGTACCAAAAGAGTTGATCATGCGAAATCTATAACGGTATCCTTGTGAAACCGTAAACTCTGCCAGAGGAACTTTTGTCTTACTTCCGGTTACAGGGTCCTCAAAACGATATTATACGTTATTGTAAGATTTTAAATTTCTAAATCAAATTATTGTCAACAAAGATTCCTTACTGTGTATTGGCCTCTTCCATTGATTAAAACATTTTTGGGCATTTGTCCATCGCTTCCGTTTAGAGGCTCCGGAAAGACTTCGGAAGCGTATTCGTGAAGAAAATCTGTTAAAAATATGGTGTGCGTCCTTAAGTCATGATCGTACAAGTGCCTATGAGGATCTTTATTTCTTGGTTGTCGAATGATAAGAGTTCCGGACACTCCGTCGAGTCTTTGCAAACCCGTGTGCGAATGCCAAAAGTACGTCCCTGCTTCGTCGCCATTAAATCGATACCTTTAAATGTCGCAATTATTAATTTTATATGTCATGATTAGAGAGCAATTATAATAATCTCGTGTAATGAACAAATATTCCATTCATAGGTATATATATTGAACCATTTTTATTATTTTTTTTAACAAATGTGTTTAATAAATTTTAGACCAGTCCCCCGATATAGTGGATATCACCCATCTCCGGATTGGACCTTTATCGATAAAGATTAAATGACAACAAAATGAAAATCTCATTGAAAAAATAAACCTGAAAGTGTTGCCTGCATGAATAGGACATTGTGTGACGAACGGTACACCATCGTAGTACTGCGTACCAATGTGTAGTAGTCCATGCCAGTGTATGGTAAGTCCAGTACCTGATACTTTATTCTTAACGTCGACTATTACTTCGTCACCTTCACAAATTTCGATACTTGGGCCAGGTAACATTCTATTCACCGATAGAAAACCTCGTTGGACCCCATCGGCCAACACACATTGGCAGGTACTCCGTAGGGAATTTGTAGAATTTGGAGTGCACTGACTGCAAGCTCTTTAAAGCAACGTGAAACTCAAAAGTTTTTCTCTTTTTATAAATAGAATATTTATAGAAAATGTGCTTTATATATATATATATATACAAAGGTGTTAAAAGGAAAAAATAACAAAAATAATTGATAGTTCAATTGAAACACTGATTAAAATTGGTTTTTTACACAATTTTTAGGAAAAAGGTCCAGCACCAAAGTTGGAAATCATATATTACACTATAACGATAATGATTGAATAACTCACCGGCCAAGTACCGTGTAATACTCCACCGTGAATTTATAATAACAGATTTTCGGGGGGTCCCCTTCTCGACATGTCCTACTGCATTCGATCGGTGTTGATAAGGTTAAATTTTGTTGTAACGATTCGAAAATAGTTTTATCTCCCTGCACTTAAAAGAGTAAAGAGATGTCTTATTTTTATTTTAAGATTATTTTTACATATTTCATGCGTAACAATGTAAAATTTCAAGTATATTAGAATTTGCGGGTAATTGAAATGCCATTCTGTCACTTAATTCGCATCTTTATACTTGTAAGACTTTCTTTGATACATGAAATTGAATTTCACTCATATTTTCCAAGTTCGAAATGGCAGTACCAATATGGCGGCCGACTTCATTTGAAATTTAAGATGGAGGCTATCAAGATATCACAAAACATTTTGTAAACTCGAAACGTCTAGAAAGGCAACTGAAATGTTGCAAATTTTAGATTATGAATACTTTTTTGTGCAAATGTATGATGAATGTATTTTTGTTGAATGTATTATGTCTTCGCATAATTATACGCGCGTCTCGTTATCAGCTCGTAATAAAGAATGGTTACGACAGTTACTTTTTCTCTTCATTTTCATCAAAGTTTAGTTCAAGTATGACGCGAGATGAAATATATTTTAAAGGCACTCATCCTTACGTTTTGAACAATTTCCACTGATAGTAAAAAAAAGTAAACTTATAAACAGAAATAGCTTTATAAAATTATATATACATCCAAACATTGTATGAAGAAAACCAATTGGTCACTGCGTACAGAGAACAATATGCTTTATCTAGTTTTGAAGCGATATTAACTTTTTAAAACTGTAACATTTATTATACCACCGATATTAACTCAAAAGCTTATCTCATGATATGTAAACACAACATATTTTCAATCACCTTACAAATAATAAGCAGGTTTTCATTTATCTTCACTTTTCTAATTTACGTACACGTGCGCATGCAAATTCTGAAACTTGATAATTGATTAAATATGAAATTTGTTCGTTTCTATGATTACGTACAGGTTCTAATTTCTAATCGAATCGAAGTAATTTAAATGCCCTGCACAAAAAACAATTTATTCCTTTTTCGAACAAAAATATCACGAGAAATATAAAATTTACTTTTACAGTTAACGCTAATTAAAGTTATAAATTCATTATGGAAGAATTGATAAAATACGAGTATATTGATAAAAAATACAATAGTTCACGAACAAAAATGGTGCGATAAAACAGTGTTACACTAGCTTTCAGTTACCGGCTACTAAAAGCATAGAAATAAATTGACAACAGTTACAATAAAGAAACGAAGTTTGATGAAAAGAGATTGTTTTTGATAAGTGCACTGCAACATAAAAGCGATTTGGACCTCTCGTACATCCTTCGTACATTTAGAATTTGTTTCATACTGATAAAAATTGCTAGAAGTCGTCGAAATATATAGCTGATCGTTGACTGAAAGGCACCAAATTAATTGAATGAACAAGATAAAAGTTCATTCATTCAAATATACATAACTGATAAAACAGATAAACTTGAAAAAAAAAGTAACAAACATTTAGAAGTCAAGACTTAAAATAAAAAAGGGACCAAACAAAATATTAAAAATTATAATACACAAATTTAAAAACAAAATACATTTATTCAATTTGAGAAAATCAGATTTAAAAAAATATGCAGAGTATAGTTAAGTATGGTCATGAAATGTGAATTTATTAAAAAAATGGTAGGTATGAAAATATAAAAAAATGTCTCATTATATAGTAAAAAATTACTGCGAAAATGGTTACTGGGTATAGAGATATAAGGTAGAGGAAGGAAACAATTACAACATGTTAATCACTTGAAAGTGTCCATAAATATTAAAATTTATGAAAATCGTTTGCTATATGGATAGTCGTAATATAATGTAATATATATATATTATATATATATATTATATATACACGCACGCAAATATATATATATATATATATATATATTTGCGTGCGTGTGTGTGTATGCACTTATCACCTCGCACGTGTCTTCGCAATAGTCAAAACTATTTTAACTTAAGGAAGAATTAAAGGTGGTTATTGCTGTAAGTTAAACTGAGAGTATACGAACTTCTTCACAAAACTTTGACGTTTTCGATCGCTGCAGCATTCACCATACAATACAAGGTATCGTCCAAACTATTGTAAAGAATAAAATTGTTTTTATTTATTTGACTAATGAAGTTATTTATGTTCAATTCCAATAATTGATGAAGAATGAAATTTTTGAACAAATATCATGATCTGAAACGTGTATCATGAGAAAAATGCGAAAAACTTTTAATACCGATCGTTAAGTGGTAAGTAAAATTTCGTATATATTTACACAACAATATGTATTGCTAATTAAATGTAGTATGACATACAAATATCGATTTCAGCCATTTCACCTTCTCCCATTTCACCCTCCGGGACGTTTCACCCTCCGGAGAGTTTCAACACTAGGACATTTTTTCTCTAAAGGTCTCTTCCCGAAGGGGGCGAAAGGGGGGGGGGGCACAACATGCCTCCCTCCCCCCACTTAAAAACTAACCTAACCTAACCGTCACAATCCTGCCTGAAACTTCCGTATTACATGAGACCCTTAGAGAAATGTCCTATAGTGTTGAAACTTCCCGGAGGGTGAAACGTCCCGGAGGGTGAAACGTCCCGCAGGGTGAAACGTCCCGGAGGGTGAAATGTCCCGGAGGGTGAAATGGGAGAGCGTGAAATGGCAGAAGGTGAAGTGTCCAGTGACCATTTAAAACTACTTCTGATTGGTATAAAAAGAATTAGTATTTTTTATCATTACAGGTTGTATTCAAAACAAATACCGTCTGTTTGGTTTCTATATATTCTACCACTAACAAATCGTTATGTTGGAACCTGTATGTTTACAGAAGTAAGTTTAAGTCAAAACAAACATGCGACGTATATAGTTAGATTTTCCACCACCAGGTGCGTTGAACGGCCTAAGCGCTCGATCGTCTTCTTTTTTCGTTCTCGTTATAGAAATGAATTTCTATTTAGTACATAAGTGTACGAGCTGGTACGATGAAATGCAATATATTGTGCTATAATATATTAGCGATTTGAATCATACATATTGTTGACGTACACCCAACGTCTTGGATTCTAGTTCACAGTTTTCCCTTTGTTTTCCTTAAGAACGTATTGACAATAGAAAGAACTAAAGAAGTTAGACGTGTACAAAGAGTACAACATACAATATACATATGCACGTAATTTATTTCAAACTTTGTTAGTGGCCGTTACAGTTCATTACATTGATTTGATCTTATCGATCAATACGACATAAATGTCATACTTAATAATACCGACGATTTGAATGAAAAGGAGGTTATAGGAAGAAGATGGTAAGAAAGAGATTGATTTTTCTTTTTTAGTAGTTGACATCACACCTTGTATTCGGTCTTGCACTTGGCAATTTTGAACGACGGTAGTGTAGGTCTTTCCTCTGTACTGTTCTCAACGGCTAGTGTGCCGTTGGCACGAAGGCGTAATCTTTGCCTTATCTTTTGGGCTGTAAGCATCTATATGTAAAAAAATATAAAAATAAACAAATTAAATAAAAAATTTAATATGAAAAATTACTTCTCTATGTGAAGCTGGGAAGTAACCTAGCAGGTTTCTGGTTAGCTTCCACGTAGAGTAGTAAAATAGTTCCCTAGCAGGGCAACAGAGCTTAAGATGTAAGAAAGAATAGCAAACTCTAGCAGAGTGCTTTGCGCCCTTCTGATACCCTAGCAGGGTGTAATGTGGTCTTTCGTTAAGTTCCTCTAGCAGAGGTGCTTATCAAGTTCACTCTTTCCCTATCAGGGAAGGGAAGTGAATGACGATCGGTCCCTTTATAATATAGTCCCTTTATGATAATCGGTCTATTTATAATATAGCATTTATGCATGTTAGACCGCACCAATCAACAGCTGACCGTGGGCGAAGAGACGCTTTTCCTCGTCGGACCATCGGTCCTTCGGTCTCACTCTACTCCAACTTAGAGCGAGTTTTCTCTCGTCATACCATACGGGGTGTTTTTTAGAGTAGTGTACACCCCGTTCTTGCGTTGACTTAAATTTCATATTGCACCCGGGAACTTCACAAAGAATCTCCACGGGTGCTTGAGGCGAAGCACAGTCGTTGTCTTCGCAGTGGTGCGCCCTGCTCGGTCCTGGCCGGGTCGGGTCTGGCAATTCAGAGGAATTGCCAATCAGTTGATCCGTCCTATTCCGAGGCTTGAAATCGGTCCAACACCGTTACCGGTCGAGCGGGCTGGCAACCCGCAAGACCTACCTGCCATAGCCGCCATCTCCGTAGTAGCGGTTTCCTATGGACCTCAGCCTGAATCGAGCCTAAGTTTCTCGCGCGAGGTACACAAAAAAAAAGAGGAAAGGCTGTTATTTTCCTCGCGCATTGCTTTCAAAAGTGGCATAAAAAAGCCGGGACGACTGCTTAGGACGCCATGCCATGTGCGCTTTATTCATGCACCCCCTCAGCAATGACCACTCACTAAAAACTTCAAACAGCTCTCACCAGTTACCGACTCTCAGGACGTGGACCTGGGTGGTTGGACTTAATAAAGTAAAGGTGGTTGACACATGTCGGTGAGATCCCGGGATCAACACCGGGATCAACAACCATTTCCATTCACCCTTCGTATCGGTCACAGAAGGCTTCCGATACATTCCCCATTATGCACGTGTGTACTTAGTTGTTAGGGAAGGCAGCTCCCTATAAAAAAGAATTTTGATTTGCTCTTGTGCCGAGCAAGACTCATACCGTTCCGGTCCGGACGTATGTCCGCCTCATGAATTTCTCGTATGACGAGAATGTACCAACGATTGTTCTGGTACTTATAACACCGTCAGATCTGAGGGGTAAAAGGGATTCCGAGGTAGACCCACTCGTCGTCCCTTTTCAAAGTTTTGCCTCCAACGCCACTGATGGTGAACGTGCAGCTCGCATCTATGGCGGTTTTCTTTACGTGTGGCACGGTCTTAATTGCCACTTCCCTAACAACTAAGTCGCGCATTTCCCAACATTATAAAGCGAAGCCCGCAATCCGCGAGATATTTGCGTGCGTCATCCAACAGCTGCAGGCCGCGTTGCATAGAGGCAACTAGGGTGAGGTCATCTGCATAGGCTAAAGCACTCACCATGCAGCCATCCACGTCGACCCCTATACCTGGGCTCAAGACTTTTGAACTTTTGAACTCCAGAAATTAAATAACCTCCTGTAATTTGGAAATCGACTCTCTTTCACTTTCAATATTTAAAATCGATCCAGGGAGGATTCCCGATAAAGAAAGAGATACTGTTGTACCACATGCACCGATCACATGTGCTACATCAGAGTTCATTAAAGATCTTTTTCCCTTCGTTCCTCTTTGTCTACCTCGGAATCCCTTTTACCCCTCAGGGGAAATTATTCAAAATCCTGAAGTACAAGTGGATAAATATGCTGGCTTCGTTCACATCGTAGACCCATCATCTAAAAGTGCGAAGGTATGTAAACGCGATTTAGGACCGATTGCAGTTACTGGGATGATTTTTAGTAAGACTTTGTCCGATAGTCACAAGGTCGCAGTTGGAATTTGACTTGAGTCAACATTTCGAGACGATCTTTCATTTGAAATTATATTTGACCTTTTAGTTCGAAACGAGTTTCCTTTCGATTTCTTTGAAATACCACGACGTTGATGAACCTGCGGTTCTGAATCACGGGAAACAGTTTTAAAATGCAGTAACTCATGATGAGACTTTCGGCAATTACGTTTCGGAGATCGTGTACTCCTGCGGCAATCATCTAAGCGGTACGATGTATCGAAACACGCAAAACAGCGATGTTCATTTTTAACCCAATTCCAACGATCTGCGCTATAAAAGGTCGGCATTCAGTTATACGTTGACCGGGACGATAACAAAACAGACAACTCATTCCTTTAGCAGATTCATTACTGATCTTTTCGCGTTCTACGAAACTCTTCATTGTTACACAAGTAAAGTTTCTATTTGAATCACGATGTTCTGGAATAAGATGAAACTCTCAACTGTTCTGTCCAACGCCTGCAACGTAATTTTGCATTTCGAGAGTTCACCTTTAAAAAGAATGCATGAAACTGAATTAGATGTATAAAGTTTTATAAGCATTTATACTTCATAACGTATGACAAAACTAAAAAGAATATGTATTGTTTTGTGATGATTTGGTTTTATGTAGTATGGGTACATATCAGGTATAAACATAAAAAAGATTTTTTTTTTGTTATATTTTGGTTGACATTAATAATATAATATTATATATTGAAACATTATTCCGCATATTCATTATTTATAAACTGCATTTATGCTGAAGTATATATATATATATATTTAATGTTACAAAAAGGACTTCTATTAACCTACCTCATTTCCTTAGGATTATCTTTGTACCGAGCGCGAATGATATCTTTTTAAAAAGTATTTATAAATACTTTAGAGTTCGGTAACAGCTCTGTCTATAAATTAAAAATAAAACCATCATAAATTGTAATAAATGAGTATTATTAATTATTATTTATTATTCCTATTATTATTGTCATTGCCATTATCATTATTATCATCTTTAAATATTACCGTTTCGGGTTTACGTGATTTTGTCACGCTTCCTTGCTCATCAAGAACATCATGATTTCCTGATTGCTGGTAATGCATCTTTTTCATTATGTTAAGCATCGCCTCAACACTATTGATCATTTCCAATGAAACTACATGCAATAAAAATATTTTTAAATATGAGCCTTTTAATTTGTTAACACTTTCAATAAATAATTTAATTAAATATTTCATGTTTTTAAATTTTGACTGAGGTAGGTTAATAGATATATACATATACACAAAGACAAAGTTGAGTCGAAAACATTTGCTACATTATAAATTATAAGCCAGCAAACGAAAATGGATTCAAATGGATTTAAATATTACTTTATTCATGCATTTTTTGATTTACAATTCAGAATTGAATGGCATTCATGATCCATGTTTTAAAACAGAACTTTTTT
>JAPYZR010009455.1:0-12409 GCA_030522945.1 Trichopria nigra | reverse complement strand
TTTGATACTACAATCAAAGTCAACAGCCCGGAGTCCTATTTGAATTGAATGTCAATTTGATGCAGTTTGAATGTTTTCCCCTTTTCACCGCCCTGTTTTTAACTTTAAATTTTCGAAACTGCATTCAAAATCAGATACCCTGAAAACTAAGTTCTGATTACCGACTTTACAGAATCGAGATTTTGCATTATTCATACTATATTAAATTAAACGACTCTGAAAACCCCCGAGCAAGTAGTTCAGTTCGAATTCAAAGTAAATTTTACGAAATAATAACTTCCCCCCCCCCCCCTTTTTCGAAATTTTGCATTTTTGATACTGAGTTTGAATTCAGAGACCCCGAAAGCTCCCGAGTAACACGATCCGATCAAATTCAAAGTCAATTTTACGAATTAATAAATTTTACCCCCTTTCCCCGCCCCCCATTTCGAAATTTTGCATTTTTGATACTGAATTTGAATTCTGCGACCCCGAAAACCCCCTAGTAACCCGTTCCGATCAAATCGTGAGATAACACTGCAAATGCTCATATGATTTGGGTTTTAGTTCCGTAAGCCGCCATTTTGTTTTCGAAACCACTGTAATGATAACCATTGCTTCGGTCGCATTATACTTGTCCACTTCTAGTTCGTGAAATAACTATAAAAGAGGCAGAAATATTAGGATTTTTCATTCTGCGGCAGCCATTTTGTTTTTGCAACATTTGTGTCATCAATTATTGCTTCGGGCTCATGAAACTGCGTGTTTGAAAAAAAATCAGTTTGTTAGGACGTTTTGTTCATGAGATAATTGGAAAAAAGTGAATGAAAAAAAGTAAAAAAAGTCGAATTTGGGCGGAAAAACGGCAATTTGCGACGTGAAGCACTTGGTGGATATATCCCAACTTCTGATAGAATCATTCTGTTGCTCCGGCATATCCAAAAAGAGGTTACCGAAGATATTCTGTTTATTCGTTCGTGAGTTATTTGGAGTATACACGTACGTACGTATGTACGACATGTCGGACATTTCGACTTTCATGTCTTCAACCCCTGCCTTCGACCCGATTTAATTTTTACACGATAATAAAAATAATACCTTCATGTTGTCCAGGAATAGACGAAGAGAATGAACGGTCAATTTTAAAAATCGGTCGAATAGATTTCCACCAAAAAATTCCCAAAATCGAAGGATCGGAAAAATTTTTGTTGGTAAATTCAATAATTCGCACGCCTTGCGTCAGGCGAAGTAAATGCAAACTTTTGAAATGGGGATATGAAATGGCAAAATGTTGATTATTACCTATAATTTACTTTAAATTCGCACTGATCTCCTAGCTCGCGGGTTATAAGAGTCGTTGAATTAAATTTAGTATAAAAAATGCAAAATGTCGATTCTGTAAAGTCGTTAATTAGAACTTAGTTTTCAGGGTATCTGATTTTGAATTCAGCTTCGAAAATTTATATTTTAAACCCGGACGGTGAAAACGGGGAAACATTCAAACTGTGTCAAATTGACATCCAATTGAAATATGACTACGGGCTGTTGACTTTGATTGTAGTATCAAAATTAGGTTATTTTGTAAGCCCTACTGGAGAATTACCAAATTCTGCCTACAAATTAAATACTTTGCAGTGTGCGGATGGCGAAGTCATGAAAATGGACGTTTCCAAAATATTACAAATAACACGAAATCTAGAAGCGTTAAATTTAAATTTATTACGTATATAGTACATATTTTGGATGACGGATACATAACAAAGAACACAAAGTGTGGTTGCGGTTGAGTGAACTTACCTTGTAGATTAAACTATAAAAAACGTTATAAATTTTACGTTTAACGAACGATGGACTGAACGCCTGCGGCCATAAGCCGCAATCACGAACTATATCGAATTATTGAGGCCCTAAGGGCCGAACCAAGACAATTGTGCGCGAAGCAAACCGGGGGTACTGGGGCCGGAGCCCCTTGATGGGATTGACGGCCCAAGGCAGCAGGGGCAAAGCCCCCATTTTCTTCGTTGACATGGAATCCAATGAAAACAACAAAGATATTTACAAAAGCAATAGACTTATGAATAAAGTTGTCGTTATAGAACCTCCTCGTCTTAAAAGAGACATTCCTCCAGTGCATGAGATGCCAAGAGTTTGGACACACCAAAAATTAACGTTACAAAACGTTCATTTGTTTAAAGTGTGCGGGTAAATTTTACTTGTGACTGTCCAATCAAAGATAAAACTACGGAAATAAAATGCGACAGCTGCAGTGGAAATCACCCATCGAGTCATAAAGGTTGTATTGTCCGAAAGCAATTACAATAAAAATTATATCCTGCGTTGAGAGAGAAAAGTTAAAGACAGTTCTAATTTGAAATCAAATTTAAAACAAAGATAGGTCCATTGAACCGACAAAGTAACAAATCCAAATGTAACATATGCCCAGGATACTGCTTCTGGTGTTTACCAACAAGACCAAAATCAAAACAATAACTCGACTGAAAGTGTACATAATAATAAACTGGAAGATATGATGATACAACTAATGTATAGAATGAATACTATGATACATTTACTAACTTGCCTAATTAATAAAATGTAAAAATAAACGAACTGAAAATATCTATCTGGAACGCAATGACTTAAACCAGAGAATATTGATGTTACGGTAGTTTCAGAGACGCAGGTAACCAATAAAAACTTTATTAAAGTTCCTAACTGTAATATATATACTACCAATCATCCGAGTAATAAAGCACATGGTGGCACAGCAATTATAATCAAAACATATGTTAAACATCACGAAATCGAGAAATATCATATAGTGTATTTACAAGCAACTAGTGTCATCTATTCTCCACCAAAATATACTATTTCTCAACAGATGTACACCGAATATTTCGAATCGCTAGGACATCCTTACATAGCAGTACTGACAAATCTAAGTTAAACAAGTCAATTAAGAACCTCAAGACAGCGCTGTCTGAGTACTACAATTGAGAGCTGCACAACTTAGTGGAATCCTTAGATGTAACCAAGGATAACGAATATTCACTTTGGAATTGAACAAGACGGATTAAATGACCTCTACGATTTCTTCCACCAATCAGGTAGATGGATGGAAAGTGGGCAAGAACGAACAAATATAAAGCTGATACTTTTGCTACTCACCCACAACGAAAGTGCTCTCTGATGAAGAAGAAACCAAATTAATTCTAGAAATCAAGACTTTTCCCCAGGACGATGCATCCATTCCATACGTTAAAATTAACGAAGTTATAAGTATTATTAACAATCTTAAAATTAAAAAATCACCGGGTTATGATAATATCGATGGAAAGATCATCAAGGAACTACCAATTAAAGCAATAAAGTTCATTACAATTTTGGTCAATGCTAGCTTTCGCCTATCCATTTTTCTTGATCAGTGGAAGGTGTCTCGGATGATTATGATATTAAAACCTGGCAAAGATTCGGGCATGGTCTCGTCATGCACACCCATTAGTCTACTACCTATATTAGCAACAATACTTGAAAATTTATTGCTAAATAGAATAAATAAACTAGTGGCTTCGCCCGTGTGGCCTTCGGCCGCCACCCTCACGGTGGCTTCGCCCCCTGGATCCCTGGCGCGCGGTCGCGCGTAGCTGCTTCGCTCGAAAGGTAAAGCTCAGTGTGCCATAAATTTACGAATTTGATATACCAATTCACATTTATAATTCGAATTTGATATACCAATACACATCCACACAATTCGATTGATAGTATATGAAGCTGAAACGTATTAATTATTTCGAAAATGAACATTTTCAAAACATCTCCCCTTCACCGTAGGTTGGACGAAATATTGCCTTAAGATATAACGATGAATTTAACATGCCAAATAACATCCCAAAATACAACTTTTCACCAAACACATTTTTGATACCTATTTTAGTTTGGGAGCTATGCCGCGTAGTAACGTACGTACGTACAAGGTACCAGAAAAAGATTTATGAAAAAAGTGGGTGTCATTATTTTTTTCGGATGACCAAATTCAATACTTCGATCCCAACCTCTGGTTACGGGTCGAAGTAATACATACATATAAGAAATCTCATTCCTGACCACCAATTTGGTTTCCGGAACCAACATAGAATTACCGAACAAGTAAATAGAATTACTCCTAAAATCATAGAAGCTGTAGAACGTAAAAAGTACTGTTCAGCTGTATTTTTGGATGTAGCGCAGGCTTTCGATAAAGTTTGGCATGAAGGATTGGTATACAAACTGAAAAATTGATTTCCTAAAAAATATTATTTATTGCTGAAGTCATACATGAGTAACCGAACATATCAGGTGAAAATTTAAGAAACACTGTTGGCTAGACATGTATATGCGAACGAGCAAAGCCTTCGAGCCGAGTGGAGACCCCCTCAAGCGCCGATTTCGCTCGTTTCCGAATTCTTTTAGCCACGCGGGCCTCGGGAAGGAGCCACGTAATTGTACATAAACGTGTAATTGTTTTTCGTACGCCGCGATTTAATTTTTCCCTTTTCTTTACTGGATGTTGCATATCGCAACATCAAAATAAAGAGTTCTTTTGTTTGGTGGATTGTTTAAGCACTGTCTTATTCCTTCCGAGATCGATCATTCCTTTCTGAACGAACTTTTCATTCCGCTCCCATTGGAAGCTTTCCATGATCAACTTCTAAATTCTACTCTTTCAAAGCCCGTGTATCGCAAGGCAAGGTCTTAAGCCCTACGTTGTACATATTATTCACCGACGATCTACTCACAGCATCAAATATTACAACCACGTATGCAGATGATATCGCATAATTATCAGTTAATTCGAGTTTAACCGCAGCTTCTAAATGCTCAAATGTATATAAATAATCGATATAAATGGAGCAAATGAGATCTTGCAATAAACAATTGTCTATATCTTAACAACAAAGTCTGTTCATTTTCTGAAAATTTGAGGAAATACTCTTAGCACCATCAGAAATAAGATTAAATCATTTTTAGAAAATGAACACCCCAAAATGTTTAGAAAGAAATGAAATATCGTAACGAAACGTGATATTGTTGCAAATAATTCGCAGTATCTTTGCAACTAAGGGTGTGGCTTTATTGAAACTTCTTGGTAGTGTTCATTGATGTCTTGGAACTCGATATTTCATTAATAATAAATATTCGTATGTCACATTTTCGAGAAGTACAGTCTTTTGCATCCTGAAATTTCACGGTTGAGAACCGCTGGCGGCCGGAGCGGCTGAATAGGCCGCCAACTTCAGCGTCATTATTATTACTTCGACCCGCACCGTAGGTCGGTAGTATTGAATTTGGTCACCCTGGCAAAATAAAAGATATTACCCCCTATTTTTTCATCAAATGTCCACGTTTCAGACCATAAGGAACCCAAAAATGCAATAAAAAAATTTTTTGTCCGTTAGTCTGTACGTACGTTTGTTACGCTAAATTTGTACGCGCTGTAACTCATGAACAAATCAACAGAAATACTTTCATAAACTGTTTTTGGATATGCCCTGGCCTAACTTAGAACTGATTAGTTTTTAGAATATATCCACAAAGTAGTAGAGTGGGGGAACTCAAAAAACCGATTTTTTGCGGTGTAATTTTGACGAGCTGTAGCTCACGAACAATTTCACAGCAAAGCTTTCGTTACCTCTTTTTGGATATGTCTAAGCCCAACTTAGATTAGATAATGCTCTGAAATATATCCTTCAAGTAATAGAGGAGGGGGAATGAAAAAACCATGTATATTTTTTATAGGAAATTTCTTACAAACTTGCGTAGTTTCCTTAATTTTCAGGTCATCGTCATCAACGAGTACTCAAAATACTTGTAAAATATGTGTGTGTGTTTTTCTCCGACGCGACGATGGAAAGCTCTACGAGCCGTCTCTGCTGGCCGGTGCCAGCGGAAGTGCGGAGCTCTCATTCGCTAAAACCACCGCCGCTTAAGGCTGTTTTGTCCTTCCCCGGGAACCGCCAGAAGGCATTACTTCGGGGCCGGCAGCCGAAGCCTCGAAAGGCCCTCCGCTGACGTTATGACACTTGACGATAGCTGATTGTATAGCTATCCATCCCTCCATTTTCCTTATGGCAATCAGCTTCCCGACGATGATCGTAGCGAGTTGAACCAATCTTATCCTTCTTGGATTTGATGTAGGTAGCTGCGGAAGCAGCTGTGTCCGGTAAGCATCTGGGTCAGAAGGAATGTGACGAATCCGTGTCTGCTACTCGTCCACTTCGCCACATCCGGGATGAGACGGTAGGTCCATCGCCTCTTGGATGCTGATTCCCATCGTTGTTGCCACTCGTCCATAGTTTTCTTGGACCATTTACCGTGGCCTCTAGCGTCATCGTCGCTTCTCTGATGTATACACATACCTTCACGGTATCGTTGAGCCCTCTCAGATGCTATTAGGTCTATGGGAGGAAGTCCCGCGACGACTGAGAGACCGATGTCGGATACGGTGCGATAGGCTCGGGCCACTCTTAGCGCCACTGTTCTGCAGGCAGGCCGGTTTCAGCACATTAGACATTGTCGTTCGGTGCTTCGCCCTCTTGTGCAGCCTGGTGTTTTGCCGCACAGTCTGATATTTTGTGGCCCTCATTTACACATCGGAAGCATTGCGCCGACCGATCAACCGGGCTCTGCCCGCGTTCGTGGCATTGATAACAACGCGAGGATGCTTCATGTAGTCGAACCCTGCTGTTGACCCAGCCTATTCTAAGCTTTCCCCATTCTAGCAGCATTTTTGCCACTTTTGAGGGAAGCTGGAATATGACTGTCTGGGAACCACCATATGACTTCTTAAGCTTGATGTCCTCTGTGGCCACCACCCATGCGCTAGTCACCGCCATGGTGACGGCTTGTACCACTTCCTCCGCAGTTGCGGCTTCGTCTAGGTCCATGATCTTTATGGCCTCCTTATGAGTCTGGATTTTCACGTCAGCTTACTCGTTTAAGATCAACGCAACCATCTTCTGCATCTCCAGGGTGCAGACACCAGTCTTACCCATCTCCAGGTGTAACTCTCCTGCTTTGGTACGCCTGATGCTCGACACCTTTTCTCCAACAGTTTGGAGTTGGGACGTGGATCTTATCTTTCTGTGAATGTCGACATACGACACCCCGTCCGATGCCTTAATCCTGATGGCAGGGGTGTCGTAGTCCGATGTTAGGGTTCGGCATATCCCTATTACGCTGCCCGACATTCCCAGTTAGATGCTCCTGCCCACGTTTGTTTTCCCTTCCCTTTTCCTTCGTCTTCTTCTTGTTCTCGTCTTCTTTTCCATTTACATTCTCTTCTCTTTTCTTCCTCGATTCACCCCTCTTCACAATGGTAACCCAGTCGGGGCTTTTCGAGTCGGGACTTTTTGGGCGTGCTGCTGTTTGATGTTAAGTGGAGGGGATGGCAACTCTTCATCCACTGCCTCCTTCCTCGTCTTTTTTTGTTTGGAGGCGTGATCGATAGAGATCTGGTCTATCGCTTCTTCCTATCGGTTACTTTTATAAAGATGGGAAAGGTTTGACTCATCCCATCCTGGCGAGAGTTCGCCGCACGATTCGTAACTTTAGACTGAACCTTACAATAGATCTTGAAGGCCCTAATTGGAGCCTTAGCCATGCTTTTGAGCTCCTTGTGGATGTTCTTTTTTTCCAGGATAAACTCGACGAGGGTCTCGAGCTTTTTTTCAAGTCGCTCTATCTTTTGTATCTCCTGCTCTTCTGAGCATTCGTCACTTGTAGCTTTTCTGGCTACCGCCCCCCCAACCTGTTCGGGGGGTTGCCCCCCCCCCCCCCCCGAATACGTGGGGCCAGCGTCGGCCACCGGGGCTTTCACCCGATCGGAACCGTCGTATTTAATTCATCATCCATTTTTTGATATTTTTTATTCGGGGTTCCTTCCCCTAGTCTGGGACCCTTACAAGGTGCAAGGTGCTCAGTAGACAATGTAAATGTAGGCATATGGAGTAATGCGCAGAAATTAGTTTACTCATAGAAGTATTACAATCGGCTGTTTTGATGACATTTTGGAGTATAAAGTGGTTACTTTGGTGACAAATGGCTACTTTGATGACTGTGAATTTTTGATTAAATGACTATTTCGGTGACACAAAAGCTACACGATGTAGGCATATATGTGGGCAAGTCATATGTGTATCCAGGCAGGTTGTGACAGTTAGGTTAGGTTAGTTTTTAAGCGGGGGGGTCCGGGGGGGGCAAGGCCCCCCGGTAGGCATGTTTCGCCCACCCTCCCCCCTCCACGCCCCCTTCGGGGGCGAAAACAGTATAGGGGATTCCACGCCCTAAAAACGGTGCTTCGCAACGTTTTTAGTACCTGTCATCAAAGTGACCGATTGACATACATATATATATTTATTTGGCGTACTATATACATATATAAACAGTTTCAGTAGCATTCAAATCAATCGTTCTGATCTTTTTCGCTCTCAACATTTTTATTCGATTTAAATCGATCCGCAAAATAAATGTCAACCATATTGAATGCACCATCTTAAGTTTTTGTAATCTGACTCCATAGTAATGTTCAATGATCCAGAAATCCTCGTGTTGAATATTTCTAGGCGAGTCCAAATGTATTATAGTTATGAAAAGACATCTAGGGACTTGGGCGCTGAAATACGCAATTTTCCCCCTTTATGGTACTTTATCTCGAAAACTATTGAATTTTGGAACTTTTGCCGTATAGAACTTTTGTTCAGATATTGCCCTGAACTACAACTTAGCGAAGTTTCAAGAAATGCAACCGGACCGCAAATCTATGTAAAGTGTGCGGGGTCCTTTACGTGCGCAGTAGATTTATGCAAAAAAGAATTTAACTGCTCTGGTTTGCTTATAAAACAGTCAAAAGCCCACATAACCAAAAAACAAGAAATGTAGGAATAAATGCAAGATTCTTTCTGCCTTTACGAGTCACATATCTAATATCCACAGCAATCGGTGTAATGAAAATGTTGATGTCATGTCTGCCGATGTTCCTGAAGACTCTGTTAATGAAGTCTCCACTGATAAACCTCAAATATTGTTACCAAACACCCTAGTATCCGACGTACTAGCAGATGAGCAGATACTTGTAAATCAATCTGGATATGTTAAAAACATCAGTAATTCTGATAGAAAGTCTCTTTCATTTATTGAAAACGTGACGAAGTTTTACTTAAAATTAGAACGTGAATTACTTTTCCCAGGATCAACTGTGCAGTACGTATGTGCAGAAATGAATAACATTCATGATCAATGTCAGAAAGTTATGCAGAAAACTTTAAAAGAATCCCTTCTAGCTGAAAACATTTCAGAGCAAAATATAGGTAGCATTTTTAAATCGAGTCCTTGAAAGCAAAGTCAGAAGTTATTTCAAACTGACTACAAGAGGAAACAATTTTATAAAAAGCAATTTAATTACGTGGAACTAATATTTGTTGAAATTAATAAATCACAAAAAATATATTTTCCCTACGTGCCTATCATCGATACTTTAAAACATTTTTTTGAGGATAAATCATTGGAAAAAGTGCTTAATAATCTTCGTGTACAGCCTAATCGCGCTGGATTTTTAAAACATTTTACTGATGGTACAGTTTTTACAACAAATACATTTGTTGCGTCAATCCGGCGTCTTTACAGATAATTTTGAACCAAGATGCATTTGAAGTCGTGAATCCAATTGGTTCTGCAAAAAAAAAGTATAAAATGTTGGCTGTATACATGACACTTTAGGTAATGTGCCAGATTATATTCGCCGTCATTTTAATTACATTAAATCAGTTGCGCTCTGCAAAGAGGTGGATTTTGATCACAAAAAAATGATACGGACGTGCAGTGCAGGATTTACAATCTATATTTCATTACTGGTGACAACTTAGGCAGTCACGGGTTACGCGGTTTCGTCGAAACTTTCAATTCTGCTAAGTACATTTGTAGATTTTGTCTTGCAACAAGAGAATTTTATTCTGAAGGCGGATCACGGAAACGTACCCAGTAAGAAGCATTGACTCATACTATAGGGCTTTAGATAGGATCGGAAACGGCCAAGATTTTGAAGGTATACAATTTAATTCAATTTTCAACGAATTAAACAATTACCACGTATGTTCTCCAGGACTACATCCGTGCTTAGGGCATGATTTATTCGAAGGAGTTGTAGCTTACGATCTTTTACTATACGTTAAGTATTTTATAAATGAAAAATGGTTCAAATTACAACAATAGATATATTCAAATATTCTACAGAAGATCTTCAAGATAAACCGTGCACGGAGGTGCTTGTCAAGTTTGGAATTTCTTTCGATTATTTTTTCTTTACATAGAAGACAAGATTCAAGATATAGATAATGATGTGTTTATATGCACACTTTTATTGAATGAAATTGTTGAAATTGTATGTTCCTACAATTCCCGTGTCGTGTGTACTTGAAATCAATTATTGGTAAGTACATTTTGTATGAGGCAAATGTTGTTTCCACAAGTAACTTTGTGGCCAAAACATCATTAGGTATGGCACTATCCTCAACTTATTCTACAGTTTGGTCAGTTAATTAAAGTATGGACAATGCGTTTTGGGAGTAAGCATCGTTTCTTTAAAAGAGCGTTGATGTTTACATTCTATTTGAGGTATTCGATAGTCACTATGTACCTTATCTTAATGCTTATGAACTGGGCCGCAGTAATTCGTATGCATGCCATTGTCTGCATGAATTAGTGAATTATAAACCACTGCATGTTTATAATATTATTTCTAAAATATGTTTATTGATAGCATTTTATAAAAAAAAAAAAAAAAAAAAAAAAACTGGCAGGCCTAAATAAAATTATATTTTTTCACAGTTGCACTCAAACATTGCAATTTGACATGTGTTGAAATGAATATTTCTTGAGCAAAATTCTATGCAATAATTCTATAACTAGGAAAATTCAAAATTTGATTGTTTTAGTATACTTTTATTCAATTCTCGACCGGTTTCGTTGATGTGTGGTGGCAAATCTGTCGATGTATTTCAAAATTCTATTATCTAAATAATGTTTATTATCCAGGATGAGGTCTTCGTGACGGACACAAACAATATGTTTATGACAATCGATTTTACAAATGAAAAAATAAATAACCGATCTTATAATGAAGGATTTTAAGTATTTTTTTGTTTGTTAATAATACTGAAGCCTTTAAATTCATTAGAAAAACGTTCTATCAATATGTATAAAATAGAAAGCTATAGAATCCACCAAGTTAACTTCGTTAATTTTTTATTTTATTGGCCTTGTTTGTATATTATTTGCTGCGATCGTCTAAAAGAACTCACCATGTACATTCTGTCAATTTTTAATTTATTTCATTTATTGTTAAGTGCTCGTAGTAGGATTGAAAATGCATTTATTTTATTCTTTTAGAATATTTAGTTATATTGAATTTTGTTTTGCAGAATGTGTTTAAAAATTAATCCGCTCACTGGACAAAAATGATTATCCAAAGTAGGTAAAACAAAATGTAAATCGTAGATTACAGCAGTTTTCAAATTGGCGAAAGAGTTGACAAAATTGTCCGATGATTTTTTCTTGAATTAATGATAAATACGAAAAACTACACTAAAATATCAATATAATGTGTTGAGAATTTATATACAATGTATTACACCGTAGATATAAAAAAATTTTTAAATATGTTAATGTTTATTAAAGTGAACCAATCAAAAAATTTTTTTTTTACGACATATTTCAAGTTTAAGAGTACTTATTATTTTGTTGCGTGTTATATCAAAGAATATCATCTGCAAAAACTGCACTTTGTATATACAGGGTGTCCCATTTGAAACAGGACGGTTGAATAACTCTTTTCTCGGAAGTGAAAAAACAAAAAAGTGTGTCAGGCGAAAGTTGTAGGGTTCAAAGGGGGCCACAAAATGGTGACCTTGAATTTGACCTTGAGGTCAACTTTGAGCATAATTGAAGGTCAAAGTATGTTTTTTCAAATAGAAACCCCTACGTTCGACCTCAGAAATGAAAAAAGCGGAAAATTGTACGTCCGAATATGTCAACATATTAGGTCATTTAGAGGTCATTTGAAGGTAAAAAAACCTTTTTCTATGGATTTTCACGGAAAACCCTCAAACGAATTGTTTCTCTGACCGTTGTAACGGTGGGTTTTCTCGCCTCCGCCGTTGTACTCCCAGGAAAGGCGGGGAGGGGTCGTAGTTCAGTAACAACACAGTTCGGTTTCAAGACAAACCAATAACATTTTTTATTGAGAGATATAAACTCTTATGAGACAGCATTTATGCCTCTGTGTGATAATAACAAAAGCAAATTAAATTAAATTGATTTGGAGATTTCTTTGATTTGGAGCGTCCTGTGCTTAGTGGGCTCCATTGGCTTTAAAAACCGGTGCGCTCTGTAGTCTGTG
>JAPYZR010009453.1:0-17518 GCA_030522945.1 Trichopria nigra | reverse complement strand
AATCTTGCGAGCGAAGCGAGCCGGGGGTCCAGGGGGCGGAGCCCCTTGGTGGGGTTGGCGGCCGGAGGCCGCAGGGGCGAAGCCCCTAGTTTTGATTATCAGATTGTCTTTATAAAGTAATTTTTTATTTATTTCATGCTTTCTGCTTATGTACCAAATCAAAATTGATTTTTATCATAAGAACGCAGCAACAGCACGAAAGCGATTTGCCTCGGTACACATGAACATTTCCCGCCAGGAAAACAGTAGGTTAAAGGATCTAATAGTATACTACGCAACTATAGCGAGGCAAATTTATCTCGGATTAGTGAGATGTCCGACTTACATATTCCGTACGATATTTTGTATGCACTGTATTAGACGTACACACACACACACACGCACACGCACACACACACACACACACATGGAATAAAACCCCGATATATTTTTAAGGTTACAGAAGTGAATATTTATACCATTTCCTGATATTTATTGCCATAAACCCCGTTTTCCACTTTCAAAAATACTTGCCGTCAAACTGAGTATAGATCCAATGAGCGAGCCTTCGTCATAACGAGACAACTTCGATAATGTAGCTTCCAGGACGGTGACGAGCTTGTTAATCATTCCTTGAGACATTCTAGCAGACGTCTTTTCAATTAAGTCGTCGACTTTTGCATGGTACTTGTACTAATTGAAAAAGAATATGATATATGTTAAAATGTATCAAATAATGGGAGATTGAGTTCTTCGAACGGTTTCAAACGAAACGAACGTAAAATTAAGATAATCATTTTTATTTATTAATTTATGCGTGAGTTTACTTTGATAAATAGTAACGAATATTTGACGTGCATTTAAGCTGAAACAAATTCGAATAACTCCGTAATCTATTTATATTTTTATTATAGACTATTTGTATCAGAGCAATTTCAAAAGCAATAAAATAACGCTAATATGGCAAGTGTAATATAACTTAAGTATTTATATAGTATTTATATTCAAGTAGAATATTATGCATAATTAGAAAACATCTATTAAAACAGAAAGTATCTATAAGGTTTGTAAAAAAATAAATGATGTGTAGAATTTAAATATACTTTTCAAATTGATATCTTGTAATAGAAGCTGTCATTGGCAATAGTGTTAAATTCAAGAATTTCTGTGCAGCGCTATAACAAAAAGACTCTGCAGAAGCACTAATGTTTACATTTTAGGCGCAAACAACTATAAAATAAATTTTATATAAGACGCGCACGATAACGACCCATTTTCATACCTCGAAATAGGGTTGGAAGTGCGGCATTACGATCGTGTGACGTAAGCGGGGATAAAAGTGCAAAATAGTAAATTTGCTGTTTGGTAGTAGTTGTATGTTGATACCTTTAAGGCAGTGTGCCTTTCACTTAGAAATCGTAATAGCGTCTATTTTTTAAAATTGATGTAAAGCTATTGCAAAAAATAATTTTGCAATAAATCTCCTTACCAACTGACTTGTTTATTTTTTCGCGGTTTTAAACAGTTATATTACGATTACAACCGTTTTGATCTATACTAAATGAGGAGTAAATGTTTCTTTGATAAACGACGTCAGCTTTGGAATCAATTTGAAACATCGTTGAGGCAAAAATTGTAAATAAAGTTAATTTTTTTTTACTGTGGAAATAAAGTAAATTTCATTGCAAACTAATCTAACCAATTGCGCCTGATGCAAATAGATGACTAAACCTGGCTAGTTGAACCGTAATGGTATAGAAACAAGTAAAACTGACCTATGGCATTGTCTACAATAATTAATCTTTTTCTTCAAAATCGCAGTGAAAGAATAAGGTCTGTATAAAATCAACGATGTTATTTGGATGTTAATCCAATTGAATCCCCCCTTTAAGTATTTAATCTTATTATCTTTTCGTTAAATAATATTTTCAAAATAGCGCATGTTCGTCCATATGTATATACAATGCGTAAATGTGTTATTTACTGATATTCAATTTTCCTTTGTTATACAGAAGAACGTGGCTTGATAACACGATTCTGCAGTTTCTGTTTTTATGTTATCTTATTTTATTTTATTTTATTTTATTTTACTTTTTCAGAATGGCAACTTCATTATTTAAAAAAAAGTGCAACTTATTTTTACTTATTATTTTTATTTGTTTGTAAAATAATATTGGCATTGATTAACTAATAAAAACTTGGCGATAGGTTTTACATACAATGCTTTTTTTATGGATTTCACTTATTTTTGTAAATGTTGAAAAATGAAAAACAATTTTTGAAAGTTACGTATTTATAGCACTTAAATAATAACTATTAAATGATTTTATCACATGAAAATGAAACCAATTATTAGCATCAGATAATAACTATACACCAGTTTCAATTGCGAGGAAATCTGTTGTAGGAAATCATCATGCTATTCAATACTAATAATGGACAAATGAAAACATTCTTGCTCTAAAGAATCTATTAAAATTGATTTATCATAATTAATGATTTAATTATTAATTCTAAGGTATTGTTCAATAACTAATAAAATTGCTGAAGCTATTTAAATAAAAGCAATATTTTGAATTGCAATGACATGTTTCGAAGATTATCTATGCGGCATTTGACGATAATCACTACATATGAGAATGCTTATCTGTTAACGATGATTATAAATGATGAATTCTTTACGTTACCCCCAGTTTTCCCAGGCCGAAGCATCAATGGCAGACTTACCACATCAACGCCATCGACAGCGCAAAGTTTCAAGCTCTGATTCTTCGCGTCCACAACAACGTTCACCATTGCACACATCTCCGATTGTATAATGTAATCGGTCGAGATAAATGTTACACCCTTTTTTAACCATTGCTGAAAAGCTATATCTGTCCTTTGTATGCACGATTCAATCATATCGCATGCCATCAATTTTAATCGTTGCTCGAGGTGTTGTCTAAACTCAGGGTCAGGCCAGTGTAAACCACATATGAATGACTGTAGCGCATCGAGTTTCCAGAATAGATCTTCCGATGTGGCACACCCGTTACCTTTAATCTCCCATCGTTCCTTTTCGAAGCCCTTGTGAATGGATTGCGCGATCGACGTTTCCATCAAATCAACATAACGGACCACAAGTGGAGCAAAAGTATCGCGTAGATGCTGATGGAATCTTCCGTTCTTTAAGTTGTCTGATTATAGTACGTCATAAAAAAATTCAAACACAAATCGTTAAGTAAAAAAGATTATAGATATCTTGTTTTATACTGGTTTTTCAGATTTGACGGCCGGGTAAAATGTGCGACTTACCATCCATTCGTAAGTAGTCATTCAACACTTGGAAAAGCGGGAAACTATCCCATGTGTCAGGCGCTTGCTCAGTCAAGACTTTATCCATGTCAGCAGCAAATAGGGACCAGAAGATTTCTGCATGTTCCACCAGGAGGTCGCTGAACCACGCGAACGCCTGCGGTGCGGTGTAGTAGGAGCAAAACGTGAAAATATTGGACGACAAACATATACGGCGGGTAAGATCGAATTATAACCAGGACAGTAGGGTCGCTATCCTGATTATAGAGCTCTCGAGAATTCAGAAGACAGTACGGTTTTTGAACCTTCTCGCTTACGAGTAATGATACGGCAGCGCTTTAATGATCCGATTAATAAAATGAAATAGAAATATATTATACATTAAAAGTGTAATCACGAAATAGCAGCTATTATAATTTGCATTTAAATACAAATATCTATTTGTACGATTGCATAAAAATTAGATAGAAAGTGAAATAAAGCATCTGCGATAAGTAATGAAATGTCGGCCTTCTGAGGAGGTTCCGGGCCCTTTTTATTTTCAAGCACGTCAGTCATCTCCATCTCGAGAGCTCCAAACAATGAACACTCAGTTCTAAAAACCTAACTAATACCTCCGAATAATGTTCTTCATTTTGCTGTAGTAAATCGACACATATTTCAGCGAGGTGTATAAGATCGTCTAGCTTTTTGCTTGGCGGTACAACACCTTCGGCATTGTAATCTTCTCCAATCTTAACTTCTTTAGCTAGCTTTTCGTAATTTACATGGGCAGCAGTTTCTAAGCAAGATTTGATCATACTCCGAACGTCCTCTGGAACATTTGGTGTCACGGTATCCTTCATTAAAACGCGTTCTAAAAGTGACAGGGTTGCTTTTAACGCCCCTTCTGGGCGTCCAAATGGAAAACTGTACCTAAAGAATGGTCGAGTTTAACTACAAAGTTTACGTTATTCGATAATGCTCGACAACAGAATGTGTTAAAAATTAATTCCAAAATTTAGAAATATAGCAAAACCTATTTACCTAAAATTCATAATTTGCTTTTCAAGCAATTGCTTTAATCGCTCCTTAATCTCTTGAAATTTGTCTTTTTCTTCGTGCGTAATTGAGCCAACATTCTCAGGCCCAGTTCCATATACGTGATTTACACACATAGCGAAGCTGCAGTGAATTAATGTTGGATCGATCATGATCCCACGCTCTGCCCGATCGAGTAAGTCACTTAGATAACACAAGTGACGGTAGCATCCACGTACTCCGTACCTAGAATAAAAATTATAAGATATCAAGTAAGGAATACTTCTTGATAACGAATGTTTAGTTTCACTGTGCGTACGTTGATAGTAGTTGGCGTATAAATATACGCTCATGTTATCAACGCCACCTGTTTGTGCAATCAGAACGTCTAACCAAATATGCGCGTATAAAGAAACAAATTGAGAGTTTATGACAGAGTAGGATATGCACAGTGCAACTACTAAAATAATAGCGTCACGACTTATATACCTGGCACAATATTCGTCAATAACAAAGATTTGTCCCGGTGAAAACCAGCCCATTGAACAATACGGATCATTCAATCGATAATCCAATGTCAAATTTTGTAAGAACTTGAAAAGAGTGGCATGATCAAATTTGCATGGGTCAGCGCTTATAAAATCTTCCATGCCATGTTTTCTTGCTCTATCAGCGTCGCCTTGAATCTTACTGATCGTCGAGTTTTTATCGGCTACCGATATGGGTGGCGCGGGCTTGTGGGATTGACCAGTCGCTCTATACATAGCCATAACCCACAAATGGCACTCATTCTCGTCGTCGGAAGCGAACACGATATTGTCTCCTTCACGAACGGCATTAAAAAAATACCTATCAAAAATGAAACTCATGAAATAAATTCAATTTATGACTGACTTTTGTTTCACACCAGTATTTTAAAGATCCAACAAACCTTCCGCCTTGCAAATCCATGCCTGCCATGAGGTTGGCAGAAATGGATTCGATATAATCGACCGTAAAGCCATCCAGCTGCATCATTTCCGATGGCTCGCTTTTCTTTTCTTTATACGAGCACATCGCAAACGTGTACTGTGAGACTTGAACCAACACAAAGTATCGCTTTTTCCATTTCTTCCAGACGGATTTGCCAACAGCCCACAAATTGCCGCAATGTTTCATGTTAAGCGGCTTATCCATTCGGCAGGCAATTTTTATACGCAGATCCTGATCTGCATTACTTTTTGAGGTCATTCGATGCCATTCAGGTGCTTTACAAGAAAGTGGAGTGGGCTTTATTGTAACTTTCCCCAACTCTTTATCCTCTAACGCCAATATTGCAGGATTCTCCGTATATAAACGGACTTTTACCACCGGCAACGGATGCATCGTTGAAAAGTCACCTTGAGTATCCCACCTGCAATGTATGTCATGTACAATAACAAATCGCATTTATACATCTAAATCATTTATAAGAATAATATTGATTTTACATAGGTTTTGAAGCTTCCGCCTGATCTGTTTGAAGTTTTTCACCCCCTTCCACTTCCATGGTGCAATATACGATACGATTTGGCGCGAGGCTCTTAATCCCTTTAACTTCCATCACAATTACTTCTAATTGAAAAGTAAGACCAACGTCCATTTTCGTTAATTGGGGATCTGAGTCAGCGGAGTCGCCCTCCAGTTTGCCGAGTGAACCCTGACTGCGGTAGCGGGAGCGCTCACCCCGGTGGTTATAGCGCTTCAGCTTCTGCATGCCAAATTTGCCGTCTATCGAGCCTTTGGAGACGGGTAACGACTCCAAATTTGTCATCAACTGGCTGATAGACGATTTGAGCTCCTCGATGTAGAGCGACTCCATCTCTTTTAGAATAAACCTCGGCATAAGCTTGCGATTCTATGAGAAAGAAAAAAAAAAAAAACAATAAACCAAGTTTTTTGGTAAATAATAGCGTTTTTATCAACTTTTTATTTTACCTTTTCCATTTCGTTTACTCGTTGTATGCGACCGTCCAGCTCCCTCCTGATGGCGGCAGCCTGTTCGTCGGCTGAGTCCAACAAGAGGGCGTTGAACAGAAGCTGGTGTTCAAACTTTTTTACGCCAAGAATTTGTTGGAATATGTCGTAAAGCTGTTCTTTCGACAGTATCAGCTCGGAGTTTAATGACTGGTGTTGCATCCTGGATGGCCTCTTGGTGTCTTCATCACCAGTTCCCTTGAATATGCAATCAAATTTGGCCAACCAGGACGTAAGAACAGTTTCCTTGCTCAAACCGTCGATTTCCGGGAGGCTGCGAACACGCTTCTCGATGTTGTTCCTGAATACCTCGCGAAAGTCGTACTGCGAGCAAGCCCCACTCTGCACCATGCGTACTACACGTTCGGATTTTAGAAAAAAGTCGTAGTAATTTTGAATTGCATTGTGGAAGGCTTCGTCTGCCATTATCTGAGTTTCGCCCTTTAGAAAACTCTGAAAATTAAAAAATTTAGTTAATAACACTAATGTTGAATATGTATAAACGTGGTTTCTAATTTAAAAATAAAAAAATATAAGGCATAGTAATAATATTCGACAAGGGGGCGGTATGTCCTCGTTCGATTGGCTCGCTCGATAACGAATGCGTAAGTAGCGGTGAGTTTCGATTTACACGTGAGGATGAATTAAGTTGGCGTGACCTTCAATGCCACATAACTTCCTGACTAAACACTATATTATATTTTATTTTATTACACAATATTGTGCCGTAAATTGGTTGTATTATACAATAATGGAAAAATCCTTATGACAAATTGTATTCTTTTTATATTTTATTTGAGAGGAGACGATCATATAACATCATATCGACTGAGAGGTTCAAGTGGTTAACGACTCATAATCGATGCACCTATTTATAGATATTCTTTTATTTGAAATTATAGGCATGGATGAGCACCATCGGACCTCCTCCAAGACCCAAATAGCCTTCCCCTCTCCTTGCGCGCGGAACCAATCACGTTATCACATTAGCGGTGGGAGAGGAGAAAGGCGCAGGAGAGGGGATAGCTTGGGGCGACTTCAGTGAAAAACATTTAGTGGCTCGACAGTATTATTCCAAAATTCATTCACATTATCCCAAGCATACTTTTGGAATAATGTACCATTTAATATCATCAGCAACATCAATAAGTGCATTTCAAACTTCATTATACGTGTATATTTAAAAATTCATGATGCATCGGCTTCAACATCAACGCCTCTAGCCAAATTGTGACTAGTCATTATACTCTACTTGCAATATATAATCGGTTCAATTACGTCGCTTGACGCAATGCGGGCAAAGTATTGAATTTGTCGACGCGAAGTTTTCCGTTTCTTCGATTTTTGTAATTTTTTCATGAAAATCTTTTCGACCGATATTTAAATTTAATCACTCATCTCTTTGCCTGTTTCTAGACAGTATGAATATGCCATTTTTTATATTATTGCGTCAAAGCTAAATCGGGCTGAAGGGCATTAGGGCGAAGCCCTTTGTTACTTCGACCCACACCAATGGTTGGGGTCAAAATATTGCATTTTGTTACCATATGGAAAAATAAAATGACCGTATGTTCTTTCATCAAATGTCCATGTTTCATATTACAATAGACCTAAAAATGCAAAAAGAAAAACAAAAAAAAAAATTTCTGTCCGTGAACTTGTATGTAAATACGTACGTCATTAGGCTCTTTAGCTCACGAACGAGTCGGTTTTCTTTTTAAATTGACTAATTAGAAGCCGAGACAGCCACAATCTTAAACAAAATATAATGTTCTAAAATAGAAAAAAAATGTATCTTTCTAAGTTTCTTGAGGAAAATGATGAATGAGTACTCCGAATACTTGAAATTGTTTATATGTATGTATAATCGGTCATCGGTTTTCTGAAATTGACCAATTAGAAGTAAAGTTATCGCAAGTTCGAATTCCCCTTGAGCAATGTTTTTCTGTATTTGTATTGAAAAATATCACTTCGGAAAATAAACATTGAGAAATCGTTGACCAATTGTTTATTCATTACATATATTTCGGACCGATTGCAATAACGTCCTCCCAGTATAAAGTCGGGAAATTAATTATAAGTATAGTTCTTATTTTTACATCCATATTTACCTGGAAACGAGAACATAATGTTTCTAGCAGTTGTTTTGTGATTTTCATCTGTCGTTTAGTCATGTCAGTTGGTTGTTTAGCGTTGAATGGATATGCGATGCATCTTGAAATAAAAACATAAAGCTGTATTCGCGTCTTCCTTTCTTCTTCTTCACGTTCCTGTTTGTCCTGTAAAAACAAAGCATGCATTATACTACTATGTATAGATATCTAAATCTATATCGGATATAAAAAAAAAAAAACATGTAAAATGATCACGAAAATATATACATCTCCACAATATAAAGCACTGATCACGTATTACGCCAAAGGAAGTATTTTGATGTTGCAAATTTGTTCTTAACTACGATACGACGAAATATGTTTCAATTAGGGAATTTCGCACTAATGCCGAGGTGTACTATATTTTGAGCCCTAGGTCAGGAAAAAAAAACTTTTTACTTTTTTTAGATAAGGTACATTTTGCTCATTTACTCGGAGTAATGATGTAAAATCAAGATATAAGTTATATATATATGAGTACGAAATAGTGCAGATTTCATCTAACCCGTATGAAGTTTTTACATGTTTTTACGCTTTTAGTTGAACGGATTATGTAACTGTAATAGGGCGATTATCTTTCTTGAACATGTATTTTGTAAACAGTAAGAGCCGTAAACGATAAATGGCCGCCGCGCCTATATTTAAAGTAGGATAAGATCTTGGCGCGAGAAGCGACCGATTCTCCTGATATAATAATATACAACATAATAAGAATATACGTATAAATAGTTAGACAGACAGATAGATAGATGTATACAGATAGCTAAAATATATATAATAAAACAATGAGATAAAAAACTCACCTGAAGTTCAGCTTCAGTTTTTTCGCTAGCAATCGAAGGTGATGGACTAGTCGGTCTTTGAGCGGATTTTGAATAGTTTACCGCGTCCTGTGCAGCACTCATCGACGGCGATAATGAGTTCCTAGCACTGGCGATGCTCGGAACGTCCAAACCGACTGAGGCTGTATCTTGTTGAGCCGTAAAAGGCTGTCCACTTGACCTGCAGTGAGTGACACCGCCATGCGACCCGATGAATCCACTTGGCCCTCCGTGACTGGAAACAGCCGCTGTCACGTTAAGGCCTGAGCTTGTCGATCCAAGATTTCCCGCAATACCAGAACTAGGACCCGAGCTTCCTGTACCGATTTGGCGGCGGGAACCGTGAGAGTTGATACTTCCGCCACGGCCCCCGCCGCCAGTTTCATATGTTGAGGGAAGATCTCCATCGTCCTCTTCCGAGGAGCTTGGATCAATCATGATCTACAAGATGCCGACGCCGGCCTCAAGCTGGGAGGACCGGCAGCTTCCAAATGCGTATCTGCCGTGTTCACGAGTTCGCCGATTCAACGTGATATTCTTCAATATAGGGGACCTTGTCTGCTATCGGGTAACCTTCAAAACCTAGAATAAACAAGTAATATTACCGTATACTATAATCGTATTCATCTTCTATTGTTTAAATAGATATAAATAATTGTAATAATGTTTGTTATCATCAAAATTCCGGAGAAAAAAAAACCTTGCATTGTAATCGGTTAAAAGTATACAAGTTGGTGCCGATATCGACTCCGAATCGAAATCGAGCACCAATCGATTTTAACATTTATTTAAATTTACAAATAATAAATGTAGACTCGATAAACTTTATTAGTTTTTTTAAATAAATATGTCATTTTTTACCGGATAAAACCTGTCTACTGAAATGTACCTATTAAATGCCTATGGTCCCAGGGGCTATTGAATCATTAAAGAAGTTGTTCTCTCACGAATAGTTCAACTTTTTATAACAGTGCTCTCTAAATTTGAATTAGCGAAAGTCACGGTCAATCAGTGAATGTACACTGATAATCAGTCCAAACCCTACCATCTCGTAGGGTTTGGGCTGCAAATCAGCGGATTTTCGCTGATTCAACTTTAGAGAGTGGGCGTAAAATTTGTATTGTATTTTTCATTTATCGCCTTCACATTATTCGAATTTTCCGGCTAATTCTAATATAAAATATTGTACGCACTTCGCCCGTACGTTTTTATCACACGAGAGCCTAAATCGCATTGTGTTTATGATACTCCTCCTTTTTTTGTGGATGTAGGCCTCCGCAGGAATTTCGATTTCTCTCACGCTACCTAAATTGTGTGACGTGCTATTTCATTTCATTGTTCGGACTTTTTCTCCATAGGATATTGCCTCTGGCATTCCGACAATTAATTTTTAACAACTAAAATCGAAAATAAATCAACATAATATTGTATGATTTTATAATGAACTTCGGAGTTATGTCAATTTGTACGCTTACTTTTTTTTACCGATTCGGTCTGTTCGTTGACCTCCTCTCTTCGTGCTTGAGGCCTTTACATTGCTTATTACGTTTGGAATATCGATCACCTCAAATGGTGTTGGGAAGTAAATAGAACCAAGTTTAGAGCAGAATTGCTGCGATGTGTTAATTTTTAGTTTTTAAACTTGGATTTTGTTATAATTTCCTCAATTTTATATTAACTTAGAATATGTTAAAATACTCGATTAATAGAAATCATTGACTTCGGAAAGTAAATTGCCATGATAAGTTTATTTTTCATAATAAAACGGACACACGTCGACGTCGAACCGGATAAAAAATCAGAACTTTGTTGCATTATGTAGAACTGTTTAATGAATAATTAATACTCCTTCTACGATCTACGTGAGATATGGCGGTTTCCTTGATTTTCAGTAATGTCGCGGCTGTATACCCGACAGTATCAGGTGAGTTCATTTCAATGGGTCATTATCGTCAATAGTAATGCACGGATGATGATGGGTGAAAAAGATAATTTGCCTCTAAAAATCAGTGACAGTTTTGTTACTGCTTCCACGAACGTAAAAAACTTGACCGAATAAACGAAGCGATGAGGACGTGCGTGGTCGACGAGCTGCAATAATATCGATTGAGCACTGGATTCTTTCTCATTTCCCCACAGAGAATTTACTTGTTCCATGTCAAAATGAGAGTCGGTCTACATACATCATGCATCACAGACACTGGCTAGCAATTTTTCCTAAACTATACATTAAATAAGTCTCGTGGAAATTAAAGGAAGCACAGTAAAATATAGCGTCACCAGTAACTTGGGCGCACGCGCGTGCCAACGGAACTAGTGCAGATTTTAATGTTTAACCTATGCAAATGCTAGCTCGATGATTTGAATAGTAGCTCCTATTTCGTGGTGGGGGGTGGGGGGGGGGGGGGGGGGTGGGGGGGGGGGGGCAGTAAACATTGCAGTTTACATTTTTAGAACTGGGAATTAGTGCGCGAGGTCTATAATTATGTCGAACCATACCGTAGGTTGGATAAAAGTATTGAACATGATTAGTAAAAAAAAAAAAAAAAATTAAATGTTCACGTTTCGCATCATAATAAACCTAATAATACAATAAGAAAGGTATAAAACTTCATCAATTGTGTAAATCGAAAGAATTGTAACCATTTGAAAAAATACATATAGCATAGATAATATAGGTGTACGTCATTTCAAATTTGAAAATCAACATTTGAATTTTTTTTATTCATTATTTATTTTCTTATTTATTAACTTATGAAATTGAAATTTAACAGTTTCACAACTTCTCCCTCATAACATAGGTTAGAACAGAGCACTCAAATTGTCAACACGTGAAAAAGTCTATATATTTATATATTTTTTTGCTTCGATGTTTTTTCTTTAACGATTTCGCAGGAAGTTCGATTTCTAAAATCAGAAGTGCTGGAAATCGCTCTTCCCACATGTTATTTTCGAAAATATTGTATATGCAACTATAGTAAAATAAAATGATCTCCGACAAATGAGGTATTTGTCGCACGATCATATACACCCGTTGTCTAATCAGATTTTCGCAATATATTCGGGCCTGCATGGCGCAATTCAACATCTAAAAGAATCCATGATTTTCGATTTTGTAATGCGGTGTTATCGCCATTTAATTTAAATTCTATTTGTAGTAGTGGGGTTTCCTGAAGGTCTCACTAGAACGTCTCTCTTTATTTGTCTTGATTTTAATTGAAAGCTATCTTTTCATTCGAGTAACGAAGAAAGCTTTAAAGTTAGCGTCTCTGGTTATCCAATTTCGAAAAGTGAACTTCAAATGTTTCATTGAATCTAAACAGTTGTTACGAATAAATTTCCGGCAATTAAGAATAGAAAAAATGAACGAGGGAATTGTATTCAATACATTATTGCAATCAGCTGCCGTTTGGGAGGACTGTTATCGAAACTTAAGGGTGTACTTCTAAAAAGGACATGCCTCAAATTTCAATGAATCTTGGTATACTCGCATCTTTCGGTACGCTGATTGCGAAATTGATAGTGAAAATTGTCGCAAACTACGAAAATCATAAAATTAACATTAAAATTCGATTTTTGCATTTATCATAATAAATTATTATGAAAAGAAAAATAACGGCCAAATTTGGTTGCAATAATATTTTATATTTTCCCTACGCTTCGATGAACATTGACGTCCTCTTGAGGGGACCCTACTATTAAATTACAATATACATAGGAACATATAAAATGAAAACTATAAGATTATACTTGTAAAGAAACAAGAAATATTCACATTATAAGAACGGTGTTACGTGTGGGTGTTGAAGACAGACTTACAAATTTTTCAATTGTTTTATCAAATCGGCAAAGAAAAGAAAATAATAATTGAAAAAATATTTAGATAAGTAAAGAAATTAAATGAAAAAGCTTACATGTATGTATACTTCATAATTGGACACTCACTTACTAGTATATACAATATGCTACTGACAATAAAGCAGGTTCGTTGACGGGTAATGCATGAATACAAATTGTAACTGTGTGAGATGTAAACAGAAATTAAATTATTTGATAATTGTGATAGTTTTATGTTTCTAGTAATATAATTCATACTAAGCTGGATATATGTCTTGATTAAAATATCCGTATATAAACTATATATAGATTTTCAGTACTGGTTTTATATTTTTTAATATACATTATATCATCTCTTTAATACGGCGTCTATACTGTAGAAGCTATTATCATAATCCAAAATGATGTAATTGTTAAAATAAAAATTGTGAAAATTCGACAATATTATATGTTCAGTTAGGTCAATGTTTCATTTTTCCAAGAGTTGTAATGTTCATTGTTCCGCGTATTTATATCTTTTAGTTTATTCAATGTTTGTTCGGTCGCAGCACAACAATTAATTTAAAAAATTACAGTTTGCCTTTACAAATTGGATCTATTTTTTATTTTTATTTTTTTTTTTGTATTATGTAAAGGTAAATTTGTATGCGATTAAAGATAAGTTGACATTTTTCAAGACTTTTGTTGAGTTGTATTTGCAACTGTCCAATGTGAGGAATATTCGTCATTTTTTTATAGTCGATGACTGTATTGTTAAATGTCGTTTCATTCGAATAATCTTTCCATTATAGAAGATGAAGCCTACTGCATGTGCCTATTTCTTTTGTAAATACTGCAATTAATAAGATCTAACGGGTAATTTATAGAGCCCATATTAAAAATTTTTATTCACTGTTCCATCAATACTTCTTAATAACGCAATGAATATTAAAAATTTCGAGAAATTACGTATACAAAAATTGTTGGTCTTTTAAAAATACGCGTTACCGTAGTCCCCTTCCCTTGTTGGTTTAATGTCGCAGTATTATTGGTCCTTATTAACTTACTATTAAATTTGGGACAAAATGCAGGGGACATACATAATGCGTTTTAGTATGATCTATAATTTATATTTACGGTATCTTTAAATACTCTATGAGATAGTTGCAAAAAATAGTGAATTATAATCGTGTCTTATGGTTTTCACCGTGAAAATTAAATTTTTCTCAATTTTCACCATCAGTATCATAATGAGCCCATCAAAATAGGTCAGTATACCAAGTGTCATACTAGTTGTTACTGTGTAATAACTTTTAATAATGCTCGTAATATCATGTATTTTCATTTTCATTAAAACATACCATTATACTATTAGTTGATTGTTGATGAAACTGTTTGAAGAATACTACGAGTTCAATCGAAACAATAACAGTTTTGAAAATCTTTTATTTTTCAATAATGTTTCAACTTTTAACAAGTATTCCGTCATAACCTAGTTCTTATTTCTCTGCAGTAATATAAGAGAGAATTAAATGTATATCATTACAAATACATTATATTATATATGGTTTTCAAAAAACAATTAGCACGGTTAAAAAATGAACATATTTACATAATTGTTTGTATTGCAAAAACAGACAGCAAAACATCATTATATCAAATAGTATTATGAAAAACATTTTGATGGGTTTCATTAATGATGTTCACATAAATCTGTTATTTCATTAGATATAAGCTGAATAACCGTTAATTTTTAATGTACAACATAATGTACAACAAAAAACAGTGTGAATGAGAGGATGACACAAAAAGTTGATGTAAAAGAAATCCTAAATGCAACATGTGTCATTTCCAAAATTTCATATCCGATTTGCAATCGGCGAGTCGGCGACCGTAAAAGGTGCGAAATATTTTACAGCGTCCCGTTATACCTTTTTACGTGATAGAAAATTTAATTATCAAATGTTTTCATTTTCTGAAATCCCCCTAGTCCGCCATTATAAATGTTCAAACATTGTATACACACAAACCATTTCATGTGTATTAAGTTAAATATTCAAATTTCCCGCATTTTTTTTTTTATAATTATATTTAATTTTGCAATTTTTTCTCATTAAATAATCATCGATTTTTTGGATGTCTTGTTGTTCAGTTTTACGTCGTATTTTTATTCTGCGCAAATAATTAATAATATTGGTCGTATTATAGGAAGACGATTTATTAATTTTATAGTGTGAGTCATCTATAAAAATTGCGTATCAGTATTGAATACAATAAATGTATTAAACATTTCTAAATACTGCGATGAAAAGAACACTATACCCGATCGATTGAGTTACACGGCCAGTGAGTCGAGTAGAAAAATGAAAATGCGTCCGAGAGGCTCGAGGATCCCCCCTCGGGAAGAAGCGATCGATATATAGGGTTTGCCGGAGGTTTTACAACGAGGGCTTTTCTTTCATTCTCCACCTCGATCCCGCGCATATAAGTACTTCTGTCAATTGCATAAAACGAAAAAATTGTAGCCGAAGAGTCTCCGGGTGGTATGTCCGCGTGGCCGCGACGTGAAATTCTTCTTACGCCACGTTATTGATCTAGCCATGAGAGTGTAGCCTCCATTGCCGTAGCTACTACGAGTGTTCGTCGAGGCACAGATTTGGGTGTGGTGTCTTCTATGTCGAAATTAAACCTTGCAAGTTTAAAACCGAGAGAGGGAGTGAGAGAGAGAGAGAGAGAGAAAGAAAGAGAAAGAAAACCCGAAATTCGTCTTTGGTTCCAAAGTCAAATGTGGATTGCGAAAACGGACTACTAATAGAAAGAAGTGTACCAAAGCACTTAGTTGGCGCCGTCGCTCGTTTCTCGCGGTCGTTACCGCCATCTCCGATATCTTTCCAGTTTTCTTTCTCACTGTTTCACTCATACACACCTACAATAATTCAGTCCGTTACTCTCTATCGACATATTGTGCTTTTATATATTTTATCACTTCACTAACCTTTTCAATACCGATGACGGCAATCCATAGACGTCCGTTTATAAAATTGCATGTCGCGACGTCTTCAGTTGAATTTCCTATGCACATGTACATACATACATATTTATGTCTAACTGTGCAGTGATGTACCAAACGCGTTTTTCGCGATGATCAGCGAAACTCGTTAATTTTTGCGTAATATCTGTTTGGAAAAAAAAAATCAAAAACCGATTGATGTAAATGTACAGAAATGGCGAAATTAAGTATTATACATGCGAAGGACATGAATTATGGATTGAAGGAAAATGACGAAATGGACTTCACGAAAAAGGCGATGAGAATAATGCAAACTTCTTATAAGAGAAGGAATCGTCACAAGAATTAACGAATAGCGAGTTTTTTGATGATTCGCGAACAGCACCTCGCACCGCAAGCTCCTGTGGTGGACTGGTGGGACTGGAGCTCTGTGCTCTGTGGGGTGGGGTGGGAATGCGACTGGAGGGTTGCGTTAGAGACCGGATAGAGGGGGGAGCTGTGAGCCTAAAGAGTAGGATCTACCTCCCACTGATCGTAGGGTGGAATGGAGTGAAGAAAAGAGGTTAAAATTCGATTTATATTTCCTTAATGTTTGTATTATATGAATATGAGTCTGGATACGATAAAAAACCAAAATTGTGATCAGTGTTTTACGTTGAAACATTGTATAATATACAATTTAAAAAAAAATGTGTTCTATGTCATATCACTATGCCATAATAACTACATTTAATATTAAACAAATAATATAAAATGATTTGATTTTTTGAAATTAATCGACAAAATGAATAATGAAAAGAACATTAACAAATATTATCAAGTAAACTGATATAATCATTAGACGACGTATTCTGTACATACTGTACAGTGTACAGTTATAGTTAGATATCACATAAAAATATCCCTGGTCGAAATTTTGACCAGGCTGGCCAAGACGGCCAGGACCCACTTTCAATATCAGAGTCCAATATCCTGCCTGGCCAAGTCTGTTCAAAATTTCTAATAGAGATCTCAATAGCTTGAGTAGCGTAGTGGTTAGCGTGCGCGCGTGGCGAGCGAGTTCCGGGGTTCGAATCCCGCCCGGGGTGAATCCGATGATCGCGATTTTTTTCATTTATTTGCGAGCGAAAAAAATGTGTAAGTGGGCAAGTATAGGAATAATAACGTTGTAATTTATAAATACGTATATGTACATTAATATAATAAAAAAAAAATAAAAAAATAAAAAAATAAAAAAATGTGAACCTATAGATTTCTCCTGTGTATGTCAATAACAGAAGTAGATTGTAATGATGTAAATGGTATTAGTGTTTATCGGGCTAATTTAACGAGTTGTAATTTATATAGTTATGTTAAATAAGAGAAGAGAGATAGTATAGGTAGGAAGAGAGCGAGAGCATAGGTAGGGAGAGAGAGAGAGAGAGAGT
>JAPYZR010009451.1:0-10256 GCA_030522945.1 Trichopria nigra | reverse complement strand
CCATACGGCTTTAAAAAATAGACATTTCAAGCAAAATTTTAAGCCCTTGTAAATCATTTTATCTCAAAAATTGAAATACGCAGGGGGTGGCCGTTTTGATAAAGAATGCCCCATATACTTTCATATTCGTTTAAAAATTGTTTCTGCATCAACCATAGAAATGGTCATGGCAACCAGAGCATGGTTGTGTCAACTATAGTATGGTTGTCTCAACAATACTTTTTTTCATTTTCAATTCATTTTATTTTTTGATATAATATAATTTTACATAAAATTGTATAAATTCTGTATTACGTATACAGTTGAGTTAAATAAATTATGTGGTCGAAATGTTAATCTATTACAACAGGATCCTCGAAATAAAGAAAAAATTACTGTTTAATCTATATTAAAAAAAATAAAAAGAAAGGATCAAGACAATGTAAGTATTATATCTACATAATAATTTCTATTTAATTTAAATATTTTAGGTTAGAAATTGACGTTATCGACTGGGCCGCTTTAACTTCCCCTTAACGATGATGCATATTAAATTGAAATTGCGACAGCCAGTCTGATTCATTGATCCAGTGCGAGTTTTATCTTGAGACATTAAAATATCTGAAGACGTACGTACCGTACGAAAAAATTGTTTGCAATATAAATTTTTGAGGGGGAAACCCGATCCCGTAAAAATTGACATCCTCCACCCTATCCATAGTCGATTTATTATTACAGATTCTGGATCTCCATAAAGAAATACGAAATTTTTATTGAAAACTTGATTAGCGACAGACAGCGTTTTCATTGTCAATCGCTAAAAATCGCTTTAGGGATTACGATTGGACTTGAAAATGTATGTAGTTTCTGTTTAATTTGAATATATTAAGTTTGGAATTGACGTTATCGACTTTAGCAGCACCTTGAACCTCAGTTTGGAAATGAAGTTTCTTTTTATTCATTGTTATCCCCATGATGCAAAAATGAAGGTATGGAGGTCTGTCCTCGATAGGTTTCTCCCCTTCCTACTGGATACATCCACAACTGTGCTACACCTTCCCTTTTGTGGTTGCATCTGTGGTACCCAAAGAAAGGCACATCAAAGTTGTCGACGGGCAGTAGACAGGGAGTAACGTATAGGGAAACGACCAATCACAACTTGTAGTTCTGGTCGTCCGATAGTGAAGACGTATGATAGTATCAAAGACTGCAAATTGTGATTGGTCGAAAGGTTTAACCCCTGCATCACCCCCCTTCTTTTTCTGTCGTGATGATTGCTTCCGTCTCTTATTGTCTCATCGTTTTGTCCGATCGCAGGTCAACATTCGCGTACGGTAGCATATAGGGAAACCCAATGCCGAGCACATCCACAACTTTATCTCCATGCTGTTGACATACGTATAACTCATGCTTGGATGTTTGCGCACTGCGCTGATTCCAAAAACGGATCGCTTCCTCGACAATGTGCTCGTTCGTCGCGGCAGTTCACGACAACCCTCTCCGTTTGTCGATCCTCCGATATGGAAAATTCACTTCTGCGGAAGTTTGCGCGCGAATGAAGATACGCATGCTGGGTGAAGAAAACCCAGGAGGAGTCACGCGAACGAACGACTGAACCAAGGGAAAACGGGGGGTTGAGAACGACCGTGCAGAAAAAAAAAAGAAAGTGAAACGACCCTCCTCGAGGTGGGGGCAACAGCTTGGATCTTTTCCCATTTATTTTCTACCCTCTTCCGGTTCCTTTGCACGTTTCTCCGGCTGCTTCTTTGCCGTCTCGCGCTTTTCTTGCGCGTCGTCGTTGCCTGGAAATCCCCCCAACCCCCACCCCCGCACCCCCCGAACTCCGTCTGCCCCCGTCCGGGACGCGATGGTAACAGAACCCTCCTCGCGCCTCCCCGTCCTCATCTGGGTCACCAACCTCCTCCTCCTCCTACTCCTCGGAAGGAGCGGGCTCGAGTGAATGCGTTTAGGGTATATAGGTACTGGAAAAGCTCCTTTTGCTTCGGGGATTTATCGTCACGGGCTCCCCTGCCCCTGACTCGACTCGCGACCTGCACTTATATACGCGCACGTGACGTGTGTGCATGTAAACTCGAAAGAGCAATCGGGCGTGCTCGATATTTGCGGAGTGCTCTCCTTTGTCGAAATTCAATAAGGGCTGACAATCTCGCAACATTGCCCTCGACATTTCCTCTTATCCACGAGTTCCGTCAAATCGATTAACGTGTGATAATGACATCGGCATTCGATTGGTTTGGTTTTATCTGTGGATCTCGTTGTAGTTTTCTATACCGCATTAATTCGTTAGATGTAGATAAAAGTAAAACTGTATTCACGTAAGAGCCATGTTTTATCTTCAAACTTTTTATAAAAAATTGTAAAAAAGTTTGACAGAATACGGACCATCTTTGCGTCCTCTCATATATATGGAGACTTTCAAGCTCGTATTTGAAGTACATCTTCGGCAGCTCTGTCTGACACGGTAAAAAATGAGCTCAAATATAGGAGAAATTAAAGAGTACTTCTTGTACTGATTCTGTACAACGTTTCACCTCTGCTGATGGGATTGATGATAGCAACCGACAGCGAAGGATTCCTTTGAAAATTGCAGTTCACGGTGAAATCGTATGGTGTGAGTCACGCCTTAAAAGAAATCGATATCCCGAGCATAGACTAAAGTAAAAACGGCATTTTATTTCGCGGCTCTCGAAAGGTCTTACAAATTGCGTAACCCGAACCTATTTTGACGGTGGTACTTTCGAAGGTATATAGCAGAAGCTGGCGGCAAAGGTAAAATAGCACCCGGTGAATTTCACCATCATGCTTTAAAACCTAACGAGCAGTAGAAATGGAAGCGATTTATTATCAGGACCGTAATTTCATTAGAGTTTGTCGACTGTAGTTTGTCGGTTTTTTTTTCACCGAAAAATTCCTAAAAAAAAACAGAAGAAAAAAAAAAAAAAAAAAAAAAAAAAAAAAAAAAAAAAAAAAAAAAAAAAAAAAAAAAAAAAAAAAAAAAAAAAAAAAAAAAAAAAGTAATAATGATATTACCGTAGTAGACTATGAGGATTATGTACCATTTTCTTGCGAAAATGTGCAAATATGCGAACAAATCGTGTATATTTTCACGGTATTCCCGAGAAAAAATGGATTCAGATAAAATTATATTTTGCCCCCCCCCCCCGACCCCGCCGCTTAAAAACTAACCTAACCTAACCGTCACAAGCCTACCTGAAACTTCCGCATCGTGTAACACCACAGTCCCCAAACCATAAGAAAGATATATTTATTTTTTTGGGGCAGTCCCCAAATTATACAAAGGTCCTCAAAATGTACCATACGTACATGAAAATGACCCGAAATGATACTTTAGATATACTTATACTTATATCAGGTCAAAATCCATATGTAATGATATATCGTTATATCTGGAACATATATGATCCAGATATAATCATATATGATTCAGATATAATCTTACATTATTCAGATATCTTATCCATTTTTTCCCGGATTTTTATATTTTAAGTCGCCATTTTGCGTTACAACATTTTGTTTTACTATATTATTGTCTATTTGCGATTGTATAACATCGATCTATAACGTTTCATCCGGCGTATTGATGCCGCCATGATGAAATGAAATTTTCAAATTCAAATTAGACATTAATTGCACCATCCTTAGGTTTTCAGCTGAGTCGAGAATGTCCCGAGTAGAAATCATCAAAGGCTCTGATCAGGGCTTGACTCCAGCGTTCCACGCCTGATCAGGGCCTTAATAAATTTCTACTCGGGGTACTTCACGGTGAAAATACCGAATATCACCAAAATCTACGTTTTTTTACTTTTTCCATTAAATTCACTGCCTACTTTTTCAAATATAAACTAGGGGCTTCGCCCCAGCAGCCTTCGGCCGCCAATCCCACCAACGGGCTCTGCCCCCTGGACCCCCGGCTCGCTTCGCTCGCGTCAGGCGAAGTAATTGATGGGAACAGCTGAGAGTATCGAACCACAGGAACAATACGAATCTAGGGTGTCGATGATACCTTGTTGCACGTTTAATTTCATCTTCAAGTTATAAATGCATTTAAAGTAAAAAAAAAACTTACGACACGAGGAATCGCATAGCTTTACAAATGAAATGGTGGGCAATATGCCTGATAATTACCTGAAACATAAAAACAGAATTGACTATTATTGTCGAGTAGTACATAAGTGTTCATGTATAAACGTTAATTTATGGATATTGTATTTTTTATTACATGTTTATATACTGAAAGAAAAATTCAGTAAATTCAACTAAATATTTCGTTAATGACTTCCACGTAGTTTACTTGATCCATATTTAGTTGTAATAACTAAAATTTAGTTGACTATATATACTAAATATGTCGTTGATTTAAACGAAATTGTACTGTAATCTTTGGATGACCATTTCGCTTTAAGTTCGCTTAAGAATTGTTAGATTATGTCATCCCACTATACATATCGCGGATCCCGGTTTGGAATTGGAAATACCACCACTTTGTTTTTCGTTTTTTGACACAAACTTAACAGATATCGCAGGAAAAATAATTAGAAATATACATTGAAAATGTGCCAATATGCACCAAAATATTATTCATCCCTCTGTTATGACAAGATTATTACAAAATGATTTATATGCGCCATTTTTACGTGAGTTGAAGACTATTAGGAAAATCGATGAAAGTCGCTAAAATGGAGTTTAAATGAAAAATATTCTTCTTTATTAGAATTCCTCAAATATTTACTGTTTATATCAATACCAAACACACTGTTGAATTTACAAACTTTGAAAATAGTTCCCTAGACTGCGTATATGCCGGATATCAATCATGATATCAATCGTTCAACTCGCGTGGAACATTGATACCAAATGTTTGATGGTGGAAACGCTAAAGCCTTTGAGGACGTTTCGCAATCATTGCAATTTTGCTTCATCGGGACCCCGTGGGCGTTTCGATAAGTATCGTCGATTCTTCCAGCAGATGTTCGACGTCAATATCCCACATCTGAATGTCACCCGCAGCTGGTAAAATCGAAAAATCAAAACTAGGTAACAAAGAAACTGATGGCCTTTAAATTTGAAATATTACACGTCTATCGAAGTATACATCTGATTTTGCGATATTTTCGTTTCAAATTTTTAACAATCACATTTCCTACAAAAAAAAAAGAACAGAATTTTATCCGGTGAACCTTTTTCATTGCCCAATACAAGTGCGTGCGTATAGATAAACTGATAACTTTTTTAATATACATTTCTAATTGCTTGCAGATAACTTCTTAAGTTCCTGATACTTTTTAGCGATAGTTCTAGCAATTTTGATTTAAGCAAATTTAATTGAAAAAATGATCTTCCAAATAACAGGATTAATCTGATTATTTATGGAAATAATAAAAAAAAAAAAATATATATTAACCATAAATATATTACTAATGTAATATTGTATATCCTTTATGTGTATTAAAATGCAGATCTGTAAATGCGCTGTGTACATTTTATTTGATAGAATTTGACCTTCAGAAGGTTAAATAAAAGTAAAAATATAGGGGTTCTCCTTTAAAAAATTGCTCTAACCTTGATATAACCATGAAAATTAACTTCAAGGTCAAGATGCTTAATGTCGTTGGCTTCCGCACCTTACATATTTATTCGCCCATATACACATATCCTGAAAAGTTCGAAGAAAACTGCTGCTTCTGGACGATTCTTTAACGCCTGACCTTTATTAAAAATAGGGGTCTCCATTTAAAAACAACAGCTTTGACCTTGACAATTTGACCTGAAGGTCAAAATCATTATGACAAATATGGATTACTCCTACTACCCACTACAGTTTTCGTCTTGACAATTTTTTTTCTTAAATTTGCTTATTTTGGCAGATATTCGGATATTAACAATGACAAAGATTAAAAAGTGCTTAGAAATTGACATTCGAGGAAACTATATACGAAATTAAGTTCAAGGCATTTACAACTGTATTTTAAGACACTTAAAAGTCTTGCGTTAAGGTCAAGATGTCATGGTTCTTTTTTCATTTAACGGCGTTGCTATCATGTTTTAAAATACATTGTATTTCATAAATGATCTGTTAACCGCCACTGATTTTCCAGATCACTTTATTAATTGCACTTTTTCAATGAAAATTGCTAGAATTATCGCCAAGATAAAAAGTATCGGGAACTTCCGACTTTATCTGCAAGCTCTATACTAGAACTGTAAGAATACAAAAATTTAACCGCCGACAAATTATCAGCTATATAGGATCGCACACGTCCGACGCAACGATTCGTTTGACCATCGCATTAATTACCGAAATCGAAGTAATCAAGTCCACTCCCCGTTCCCTGATCCTCGTACAATCACCACTCTTCGCATATACGGACGAGTGCATGTCGGATCGAAGAACACTTTCCACGAGGACTCTCCTGTTACATCTTGATTAAGCGATGGTTTACACTCGCTTCCCACGCCTCGGGTCGTGTTTCATTAGGTTAGGTTCAGACACGACCCGAGACTTGATGTCACGCGTGTTCCACATGGAAATTGTTATTTCTTTTTTCTTTCTTTCTTTATCAATGGACTCGTCGGTTGCGCCATTGGAGTATTACGCATAACTGAAAAATGCAAAAGAATCTCTTGAGCTAGAAACGCGACTCGGGAAGCTTTATTGTCCCTCGAGGATTTTTCGCGTCGTATACGTACTAGCGAATGCACTCCGCGAAAATTATTTATGAAAATCCGCGCAAGCAACGACTGAAACGATAAAGGGAAAATCCGACGCGACTTCAAGGGAGATTTTTTTTTTTTGTTTGTTATTCAACGAATTTAATACCCTCAGATTCGCTCTCGAATGCATTTTATTTTATTTTTTTTTTTTTTTTATTTTTTTTAACGGAAAACGCAAATGTAATCCGCGCAATATTTGTCATAGTACTCGCGAGCGCTACTGAAAAACATTAATCGAAAGATTATGTAAATACATTTAATCTCATCCCTGTCACGCGTAATGCGTTAAGTAATAATTTTTTTTTTTTTTAAATGAAACATTTCTAGAAAATTTTTCAGATGTAAATAGTGATATATAGATATAAATATTGCAACGGGCAGTTTCCAGGACATTTTTACATGGCAAATGACAGTTTCCAGGACAGGTTTTATACACGATGCGGAATAAAAAACCGAGTTTTAGGCAGGTTGAGACAGTTAGGTTAGGCTAGTTTTAAGCGGGGGGTCCGACTATCAAATTTCTAGATTTTCTACATAAAATCTGGACAGAATTGAGAGATTTTCTCCTATAGATTTTTCCGATATAGGGCCTTTACAATAAAACGGAATGCCATGATTAATACAATTTCCTTAAAAATCGCTTGAAACATAATGCTACTCGACGGTTTTCGAGGTCGTCTAATCGTAATTAGACATCTGATTTTTAAAAATTCAAAATGGCGGTCGAGTTTGATTTTTTTCAACGAATCGATTGAAACTCGTTATACTCTCTGGGTAAAAACATTCCCAGTTTTAATGCTTTCGAAGAGAAGGATTATATTCCAGGGGCGTTTAAAGTGCATCTTTTATTCCCGATGCAATTATTTCCATATAATTACACACATGTGCGTACGAACTTTCAAATCGGCTGAAAAATCTCACTGCCGAGCGCATCGTGCCGCAATTCGTCGACCCCAATTTTGATTAGCGTATATCCCTCAAATTAAAGCCTGCGTAACCCGTAACTGCACAAGTTTTCAGCACTCGGTAATGGGCTTTCCCGCTTTATGTATATATGCGAAAAATTGCGGAAATATCACGTTCCCCGGCTTTGATACTAAATAGGCGGGTTCAGTGGTCGACTGCGTTACGCAAACTCCCACTTGTGTACAATATCGAGGGTTCGTATAGACGTCCGTTTATAACCTCGGGTCACGTGAGGGGGATCCACATGTATTTATCTTGGGTACGTTTCCGGTATCGTCGCGAGACTGATCGCTATATAGTCAACAATTACATCTGATTAATACCTTCGATAACTCATAATGTCTTCGTACTACTGATACGCGCCTGTGCGGACTTGGAGAAGTTACAAAGTATTCCCCAGCGATGCTTCAATTCAAACAAAACCTATAACCACTAAAGGTCATGAACGTAAAAGTTGTCTTAGAAGGTATAGACTTAGTACTTCGCTTATAATTAAATTGGACAAATATATACAATTCCTTATTTCTTAAACGTGAACATTTGCTAATATTCATCTGTCAACATTCATCAAATGGCCTGGGCGCGATAAAAAACTTTAAAATCGATACTCCATCAATACATTCTTTTGTAATCCCACGATAGAGGAAGGAATGAAAAATGGAACTGGAGATTCTGACATTTTCTCTTTCATGCTGTTTGAAAAGATTCGATTCGAGTTTCGAGGTAAAAGTCTTTTTTTGTACAAGAATCATCTGAATTATGTTTAAAGGAGCAAAAATTCCACGGCAAGGCCACGTTAAATTTTCTAGCAGGGTAGTATAGTTTTTCAAATAGTAAAAATATAATTATCTTATCTTCGGTCTTCTTTCGAATCCTCGCATTAGATTTTTATTTAAAACTTGTAATATTATTTTAAAATTGTTCATATATCTTTAAACATTGTTTGCTTTGTCTATTGTAAAGTTAACTGTGACGCGTCTTGTTTAGATGTACATTTTGAACTAAGTAGACCATATTTTAAAAGAGTGAATCTTCAATTTCCTCCAGTTTCACACCATATTAAGTAGCAATACAATTATTTTCTCAAGAATAAATATGATATTAAATTTCCATAAAAGACTTTAGACAGCAAACAATGATTTTGCTGTTTTTTTAATGAAAGTACTTAAAGTAGTTTTTCCATTTTTTTGTAACTCTTTTCATCAATGTTCTTCGTGTATTGTCATCGCAAGCTGTGGTTTTTTACTACTGTCGTAAATCCTTACATAGGGAGTTTTCGATAGGTAATTTGGCATCAATTTGGTGCTGTTTTTTTTTTTTTTTTTTTTTTATCAGCGTCTTCGTCTCCATCGGTTCCTTTATACGTCTTCGAATTCACTGAATCTCCATTAACTTTCGGTTGTTGTATCAGCAAAGTTTTGGCATACGTTCAACTTGAGAAGTCTGAAGTCAATACCGACGGCACTCCTCGTATACACCCTATTGTTAAATCAAGAGTCGGGCAAAAGATGAATTCATCAATTCAATTCGTCGACAATTTCTACATGAATATTTCATATAAGCAGAGTATCCCTATAACTGGCGGATATAATATTGCGCAGGGAGCGATTCTTCCCATAATTTTATATACGTCATCAAATTGATTGATATTCTTGATTGAAAGAATATCAAGATACTTCGCGACGTTTTACGTCATCGATAAAAGAACGGAAACGACCGAAAGCCTCGAATGATAAAATTAATTTGACCAAGAGAGTACTGTTGTCTATATACGTGCTTATTAAAAGAAGAGCACGGGGCTTTCTATTGTGAAGGTAAAATTTTACAACCGTAGATTATACCGCGACAAAGACGCGTTTACAAGCGGATTACTGGCATAAAACGTGCAGAAAATCGATACCCAGCTATCTGCGATTTCTTTGCGGCTGTTATATACCACCACGACAGCCAGTCGTTGGGTGGCTTGTCATCCACGCGACCATCCATTTTCGCAGGGATTTCGTTTAAATCCAAAGCCATTTGTTTACAACTGGAAAACGAGATTCCATCTGCGAATCGTCCGTTTGTTACCTAACTAGTTGGGTGATGGCCGTAATACATAAATATTTATAAATACATGCATACTATACAATGATATATACATACACACGTAGATACACCATTTTATCATTACAAAAGTTCTGATGGCGTTCCTTTTTGTTTGAATTTGCAAGAAGCTTTTTTAATTAAGTAAATAATCTATTTGTTTTTCATGATTTCTTTTTATCATTTTACCTTCAGTCGCAGGGCAGTGGCCCCTTTTATTTATTTATTTTTTGTCATTTCACTTCTATTCTGTTTATTTTTGCATTTTTTGGTTGTAAAGATCCTGGCAAGTTTGGTTGTAAAGTTCCTGGCAAGTTTTCCCTTACAATGATCGGGTACTGGATGGGAAACCTAGATAAGCTCTGTGGTTACCGTCCCAAGTAGAAATTTCCTTAATTCTTCCCTGAATATATCTAGGACCTGCCTTGGAAAAACGAGCTTAAAATATCTAGACTAGTCCTAGATTTTAACGA
>JAPYZR010009447.1:0-10973 GCA_030522945.1 Trichopria nigra | reverse complement strand
GAGATTTGTATCAGAAATTTTCATCGTAACTGAGCGGATTTTCTTTTTACTTGAAAAATTGATGTTTTTGTTTTGGACAAACGATTTTTAATCTGATCATAAAATATTCATAAAAAAATTGATAATGATCATATCGCAAAAAAGATATAAGATATTTTTAAGGTATTCACAAATATGATCTGATCGTATCTCAATTTCATGCAACCAATATTCTGTACCCTTATCCAAAAATGACTAAAGTGATTTTCCGTAATTTAAGAAATCGATAAACGTAATTCGTATATATACGTAAATGACATTATTGAAATATACGGGTATATAATGACATTTACGCCGCAGAGCGATGTAGTTTCATCAAGTGTATATTGAATGGAATGTAACGCGCTCCAACTTTCGTCATACAATATTTTTTAATGACGCGTTTTTCTTTTCTCCACCGACGACGTACGGCCGGAATGACAATGCGCGTTTTGCAGATTCGAAAAGGGGACGAAATAAAGGGTACGGTTAATAATAAAGTCTAAAAATAATAACTCTAGAAACACACCTTCTCGTGAAGAAGATCCATTGCAAGCTGCAGCCCGACTGCTTTCATGTCGCTCTTTTGTAAAGCACTTGTTATATACATGTGCATCTCGAGAAAGCGCTCCATTGTGGCGCCAAGCTCCGCCTGCTCCATTTCAAGTTGCGAGAGTAGATTGACAAACCACTCGAACGAACGTTGGTCTCGGTTGATCCAGAAAAAGTCAACCTAAGAAACATATCTTGACTTTTCAACAATATCAATTTATGTTTCGCTTCAAGGGGTTTTCCATGCATTGAAAAAACCTGTGTCGCAAAAGATTCCCGTGGAGCGTTTCCGGTAGGAATTCCGACAAAATTAATACTTAAACTTCCGATGAGAATAAGTACGTCCTTTAACGTTTTCTCGATCCAGTCGAATACATATACAGTCCTTTTATATCAATCATTAAAAACACTTTTAATATTATGTTGTTTGCTTTCTTTTCTAATGAGAATATACAAATCTATTGGATTGAAAGCCAACCGTTTCTGTTTGTCCTATATCGATTGTTAATTTGACTATATATAGTATATATGCTGGATTCAATATACGAATAAAACGAGGCACTCCGGCGTGAAATATCAAAGGCATTAAAAGAGAGGAAAAAATCAATGCAGAGTTCACGCAATTTAAATATTGTCGAACTTTTAACGCTCGGTATTTCACTGCTTTTGTCTATTTGTTCAGATTTATGATCGATTTGAATTTTTAACGATTCGGAATTTTAACGGGCCACGGCTTTTAATTTGGTCCCACCGGAAATCATAAATTGCTCTTGCGGACGCGCTCGTTCGTTTTAAATGCATTGCTCAGTGTATGCTTATACTGAAATATCATTTTTTATTTATGCAATTTGTAATTCGGATATTGACTCTTCGGAATTACGAGGTTCCGAGCATTCGCTTCGTTTTGTTTGAAAACTGTATGAAATTAAGAAAGAAATTTTACCTTGATTTAATATAGTCATTTGGGTTCGCCAGTTGACGTAACTTCAATATTTCTTGCGACTGAGAAAATGCAATTAATTTTGATCGTGCGTGCGAAACTTATTTGCGAATATCCATTTTCATACCATGACAATTTAACGCAATCACAGAAAAAAAAAAAAAAAAAAAAAAAAATAATTGAATGTCATTTGAGAGGATTTGAATATATATTTTTTATTTCTTTTTACAATCTAGTTTAGTTTCAATTTACATCTGAAAATACGCGTTTACCATTTCGAGTTTTGAAACGCAAAATTTGTAAATACGTTTTAGTTTTTAGTTTCATTTGTTATATATAGTAAAGTGGAGCCGAAAATAGACGTAGATTGGTGCATTGATTTCATAAAAAATAACCAAACGTATATATATAGTGTGAAATTGGATATTTGAAAATGTTAATAGTTATTGCTTACGTAAACATATCACTATCCGCTATGCAAGTCCAAACTTGGATTCGTTTTTTACTGTATTTCATGCACGGTAATATTAATAATAGTATAAATAACATTTGTAATTATATTTGAAATATAACGTTACAAACTGGCATAATTAGTGAAGAATATTTTAACGAAGTAGTAATTACAATTGTTCATTAATTATATTAGTAACGTCACTAATTGTATAATATATTGCATTTGTATTTGTAATTGTAAAAGTTAGTAAACACTTCTAAAGTTTCAAATCGAAGAAATTTAATGACTGTTCAACATCATGTATGATTTAATACAATAATAATTGATGAAAAACATGAAAATGTAGAAAATGACATAAGTAAGTAAATTACATAATTAAACTATGTTTAAATCGAATTTTTATAATTTCCAGATTGAGAAGGAATTAATTATTGTTTCAACTGTAATTAATAAAAATTATTAAATTTCTTGTTTGAAATATAATTGTAAAATTATTATAATTAATATTTTAAATAAATATATATATTAATTATTATTAATATTCCACTGTACAAATATTGTTATATTGATATAACTTTAATTGCATAATTGGAAATGTCGTATTGTTTCATAATTATTGGAAGTATTTTGTGAAGTAATAATAAAGCTTTGTAATAATTGTTATTGTAATAAATGGGGAAAATCCAAGAACTGTAATTCACAAATTTGGAACGTTATTTGAATAAATTGAAAAATTAAAATTAAAAATACACTTTTATTAAGTTTTTTGTCCATAGAAAAACAATTTGAAAAAGTCATAAATAAAGGTAATGATAGTTTTAAAAAAAATTACCATAAAAATTACTAAAGTTTATTGACACTTTTTGAAAAATGTGAATTTTAATGCTCTTCATGGACGAAAGTTACTTCATAGTTTTGTGTCTACAAAGTCTACCTACTATTGGTGTAGGAGTGAACCGAATGAATGTCAAAAAATAAAAAAAGTTGTTAAACTATTACTTCAGGAACTTGAGACTCGTTAAATAACTAATAAGAAAAAGGGACATAAACATTTCCAGTTTTTAGTTTAGTTTACAATCATGAGCAAAATTTAATTTCGCGTCCTTAAAGGTCTTTGTTCCATTTTCTTATAAGTTGGCATAAATTCCGCGAAATGTGAGAGACACATAAACGTAAAATGTGAAATGTCCGGTTGATGTAAAGTACAGAACAAAAGTAACTTCAAAATTCGATGTACTTTGTTTCAATTTTTTGAGTGCGTCGTAAACAGAAATTATAAGCACAGTATTTGCAGATAAGTTGCCAAGTTGTCTTTCATTGTTTTAATGGAAATTCGTCTTTCTTAATTAATTAATACTTTAAAATCGTTATTTTGTCATAATTTCAAATTTTTTTTTGAAACAAATTATAAAAAAATTATTCACAATTCTTAGTGATATTTCTGGTGAAAGTATGAAAGTGTGAAAAAAGTAAACACGACTTGAAATAATATTGTTAAACCCGCGGAAAATTATTAAATGTTAGTGAATTTCAGTTTGATCCTGGTATATATATGTGATAGCTGTGCAAGTGATGTGAGTTAAGGTATAACGAACAGGCAGTCAGTTGTTTGCTTAGTTATGACAGGGAATATGTTTTGACAGCTTTGACGGGGAGTTCACCTGCTATGTACTATTATTCAACGTTGTATATTTATGGGATACTGTATATATACAATACATAGTATTTGTGTGAATATATATAATTTTTATATATAAAAGTGTATAAGTTTGTTATCATCTATCTATATATTTTAAGTTAAGTACTATACGGAGATAAAAAAAGTAACCTGTTACGTAACATACATACAATTGTTACCCGTTACGCAAATGTTACATATAGTTGTTATGTACAGTCGTTACTTTTGTGTTGGCCGAGTACGCAGTTTATTAAAATTTGTCATCATTTCAATAATATAAATTCAATAATATATAAATCGATGTTTACCTTCCTAAGGTTCATAACGGTGACTGGGATTTCACTAGCCCAGGAAAAGGAACATTTTGGACACGTATGTCTGGCTTTCCAATATCTGTGCATGATGGACTGGAGAATTGAGGCGAACGGCGTGACCCCGATTCCGGTGGCGATAAGAACCGCGTGTTGCGCCCGGAATATGTGACTGGAAGGTGTTCCGTAAGGGCCATCCAGGTAAATCTACGATATTTAACACATTTGTCATCCCATTGGCATATCTATTGATGTGAACGAAGGCAATCGACAGGTAATTTAAAAAATAAAAAAAAAAAAAAAAAAAAATAGAAAAATTATAAAAAATTACTCACACCTTGAAACTGCATTTTTCGTTTCTTAATAGTATGCGGGAAATTCAATTTCCCGCACTCGTAATGAAACTTGTACGGATGAATTAGACTTTTTAAATAATATATACGCTACATTTGACGATCTTGTACAGAATAGTCATTAATCAAATTTATAAAATTAAAAACTCTCGATTAATTGCTGGATTGAACTGGACAGTGTTACGTACCTCGAGTGGTTTTCCAACGGGATAGTTTATAGTAGGATGTGAAAATTCCAAAGAGTAGGGCTTGAAATCGTTGGAGACATGATTCGAGGCGATTGTTTCAATGGGTTCTCCAACTCGACCCTCTTCGGCTGCAGCTTCTTGGCATTTTTCGGCCCGTGTTTCCGGTGTACTTTTCGGTTTTGGAGGACCTATTTTATAGACCACGAACAATTGTTATTATTACCCTTAATAGGATCTTATTGTTTTTATTGTACACAACCTCCGGAAGCAGGCAATAAGAAAGATTATATATAAATGACGCCTGAAGCACCCTGTATATTTTCTGACGTCATATTAGACAAAAATTTTGAACTTTTACTCGCCGAACAATGATTTTCTTATACAGGAAATAAGGTATAGATAAAAAAAATGAAAAAATGACGTGGTTTGAATGTAAATTACACAGTGTGTCTCAGACATGCATTGGACAAGATTTTATAAGACAGTTTATAAATTGTGTCTGGGGCTCCCTGTATATATTCTGACATTTTTACAACAGAAAAACTTTTCTAACTTTTACTCGATAAATGATGAATTCTCCGAATATAAATTGAGGTGTGTAAAAAATAAAAGAAATGTCATTTTAAATGTAAAATATACAGGGTGTCTCAGACATTCTAGGCAATATTTCAGGTATGCACTTATTTTCAGTCTAAATCAATATTTTTAAATAACAAAATATCGTATTTTCGATAAATTTACACCACAGTCACATTTACATAATTAATGGTGATCGAAATTATTAAAGGAATCCAATTCCAAAGGACTATTTAAAGAAATGTAAGAAGTAAACGAAATTTCTTTTGTTCTCCTGGGACATGAGTCTAAACTATGATAAAATCGAAGGCATGGATGTTGTAATGACATAAATAATTTGAGATTATTTTCCGATAACTTCGAACGGGAATGCTATAAATATTAATGACAGTTGTTTGAAGTTGGAAACAAGTTGAAGTATTTTCGACATCGAATTTTACGGAGATTCTCGTGACAATATTGTAAATACGACATCAAAAGTAATAAAATGATAAATACATAATTTGTCAATAAAAAAAAAAAAATAAATAAATAAATATAAAATATATAAATTAAAAAATATAATTTTTAAAAACTTATATATAAAGCAGAGTTTTATATATAATACGACACCTTATTAAACGTCATAAATAGATTCATAAATGCACCTGATTGTGAGGCTGGCGTCACTTCGTACTCGCAGTTTTCTAAGCTCGGCGTTTTGAATGCGATAATCGTTGGTTTCATGCGCATGTAACGAAAGCTCTGAGCCAATGATTTATTCTGAGGACTTAAGTAGGCGAGTCCAAGGGATTTCAGTCTTGCTCGGCGGATCGAGCATTCGTCGAAGCTTTTCTCAGACTCGGATCTCGTATAATCCCGTAGACTGCAACAAATTGAAAACACGCATTTACACATTTCTTCAATGTATATATTTCCAGATTTCCGTATATATTATTCTATACATACATACATACATATATTTCTGTATTTCTAGAACCATGCACTTAAAAGAATATAAATATAATATTTTTGGTATAGTGAGTATGATTACTCATCGCTAATTAAATATAAACTAAAATCAGGACACATAACTTCAATTGTGATAAAGTATTAATTGAAAAAGAAGATAATTTTACAGAGAAGAATATTTAGGAAAAGAAAGGAAATAAAAATCTGGGTTATTAAGAGAATAAATAATGCCCGAACTTGTTGATTTAAATATTAAATATGAACAAGGAAAACATTGACCTGGCCTCGCGAGCTCCAAGCTTCTGGAGCCGTGGCCATGGAAAGGCCACGCAGGGAAATAGATTAGTTATTATTAAAAATGTACGTTTACTTTGAGAGAATTCTATTTGTCTACAGGTCGCGAACTATCAAGCGATCGGTAACAAAATGTAATTATCAAATTGTACACGCGAACAGGCAAAATTGAGTTTATGAACATTTTTACGTTTGTTATATATTTTTTTTTTATTCTCGTAAACGTTTGCTGAAACTACTGGTTGTTGAAACCATTCACTTACAATTTTTTTTTTGTATATAATTGAACAAACAAACAAAATTTGTTTTTCAAAAATTTGTTAAACAATACAAAATTTCCAAAATAAAATTTTTATTAAAATCTCTCTATCCTAAATATTCGTATTACGAAAAAACGTATAATGCATAAAAACTGATGTTTTTAATGAACTTTGTAGTGAGATATATTCGTTTTGAATTTTTGGACAAGTGTTCGCGTGAAAAATCGCAAAAAAAGACGACGATAATTGGATTAGTCAAGTAAACGTCACGCTCGAAAAATCTGAAATTTTGACCGAATATTCTTTCATTGTTCATAAGATATGTTCAGAAATATGTTTATAATAACTATGTATGAACAAGATTAAGCAATAGCCTTAGTACCTAACAAATAATATTTATGAACTCTCGAAGAGTATTCTGTCAAAATTTCAGATTTTTCGAGAGCAATATACTTAACAAAAAAAAAAAAAAAAAATTGGCGTCTATTTTTGATGAATAAGACTGCAACTTTTACATACTACACATTTTTGTTTAAATACACCGATTTTAATGAAAATTCTATACGTTATTTTAGAGTAAAATTTCATTCTACGAATATGTTTCATCCGCAAAGTCGTTTTAGCCAAGAAAGAAATAATGAAAAATTCATGTTACAATGAAGAGTGCAACCGGATTTTCCCTCGAAGTTTGATTATATTTCTTTTCCATTTTTTTTATTCCGCCAATAGCAGACGATAGAAACTGGAATTAATTTATTCTTTAAAAAAAAAATGTATGAATTAAATCAAAATAAAAGTTTTTTGAGGAATTGCAAATACTTCCAATAAACAGTTACAAAAAAACTGCTAGAATAATTTATTTGGAGTCGGCGATAGACGGAAAGCTTAAAGACAAGAATGGAAATTGGATTTAACATATTAAACAAAAAAAGCGTTAAAAATAGTTATTGCACTTACGCCATCATCCTCTGTCGCTTCTTGTATCTCGTTTGCATGTCTGGCATCGAAAACGATTTTTCGAGCGGAATTTTACTTCCGAGGACCAACTGGTGTAATTTTCGCTCTCGTTGAATCTTCGTCGGGGTAGCAGCTGCGAAAGATTTTAACGTTTCCTAAGTTATTAATAGTAGACCATTTCCGTTATTAATTGCTACATCTTATTGTTCTCAAAATATTCATTATTTAATACACTTAATAACGGGAACAGCAATTATGCCTGAATTGGAAGTAAAGGAGTTATTTTACTTATCCGGCGAAAACTACTACTTTTACGAATTCTTTTGATAAATTTCCACATCTTTTTTTTTTTTTTAATTATTACAATTTCATAGATTGATATTCATTGCGAGTTTCAACCTGAGAAAATCCCAAATTTATGTAGACAATTTTTATAATTTGATATTTAACGTAATTATTCTTTATCTAATCCTTCGATGATTGGAAGTTTATATATAATTCTGAGTTTTTATCAATTATCGCCATATTTTTTATTGTCAAACACCTATAAAATATTTATAGTTTTTATCGGTTTTATTCGTTAATCCTCGCAAATTGTCTCGAGACACGTATTGTTCTCTTTAAAAGGGAATAACGTGAGTTACCAAAAAGAAATGAATATATGCTCTTGGCGAAGAAAATCGCGTGCTAGTGCGTTGTTGATAATAAATAAATTATACAACCCCTGTCTTATTCTATATGAGATTATTTCAAGATGCCGATCCCCCCCTTTTATTCTCAGTTCGACAAGGTAAGGATATGAAGAACATAACGAATGTGAATATACAGTAAAGGGATACATACATATTTAAGTGAAAATATCCGTTATTGACCAGACACGATAAATCTAGAGTAACATAAGTTTTCACTTTCAATGCTAATAATAATAATAATAAACGACTTTTTTGTCAAAACGAAAATGTCTTCTTCTTATTAATATCTTAATTTATATTTTTCTTAGTTATCAAAATTTATGTTACTATTATTAATCATTGTTCAACAATCGTATAATTTATTCTTTATCCATATTTTCTCAAACGTACTTCACTGATCTACTTTCATACTTTAATAATAATCTTCGTTAGTTGTTTACATTTATGTATATTTATATATATATTATATATAAATTTATATATCGAACCTCTTCATCTTAAGAATTGCAAAACATTTTACGTAACCGAAGATTTGCGAACAAGTTTTCAAGCTATTTAAACGGACGTAAAGCCGAAAGCGTACCTCTCAAGTAGATTGCAATCTATAAATCTTACCATCTGATTGTGCCGTGATGAATGAAGATGAACTTATATTAGTATTTGATAAAGTCGTTTTTCCGCTGTCAGCCACGAACACTGGATTAACGAGGCCATGCGGATCATCCGGAGAATCCATGGAAAATTTCTTCTCTAGAATATTCTTGCCGGCTTGACATCTACACATTTCATCGAGATTTATAAAGTTTTTGAAATCGTACTTTATCAAGCGTTATTTTTGTAAATGAAAAATTCAATAATTATTTATTAATTCGTTAAGGAAAATGGTTGCCTATTTTTTTTTTCCTTTGAAATCCTCGAAAGGAAAATTAAGGCATTCATTACGGAAGATTGGAATTCTCACTACCTCATGAGTGAAGTTCCACATTTAATGAAAGTGATTCGTTTCTTACACTGAGAGAAAAAAAGAAATTAAGACGAAATATAGAGAATTAGTTATAAATTTAAGGAGTACTTAAATATATATATATATAAATTTAATTTATTAGAGGAAAAATCGAAGAATGTTTATTCTTCTGAATTATGCTCATTCTTATTGATGATATATAAGTGCATTATTTAATGTCGAATGCAACTCATTTAAAATAAAAACTGCTCAATTGCATTAAGAAGTAACTAGATTGATATTAATTCGATATTTGAATACACGATTCTCTCGTTAAAATTTTCAATAACTTGAGAGTGATTGGGTACGTGTGTTTTCAATTTAAATATGTATCATATAATCTCTCACTTAAATTTGTATGGATTACTATGGATCCAATCAGTTTATTTAATAATTCGTTGCAGTTTGGCAAATAGCATTGTACCCGACACCGGATTTCATACACTGCCCGATACATCCAGTCATATTATCCCGATGCTCTTCTATTTATATAATTATTTAAAGGCTGCGAATATAACGAATAATGATTATTACTGGTAATTGATTATTTAGCACACGTGAATTATTTCCTATTTTATCAATACTACAAAATTAAATCAACTATATACGTAGATATATATTTTTCTTTGCTTTCATTTTCTTTTTTTCTTGTTATTCAATGAATTTCAATTAATTCGTATAATTGCAATTGTGGATTTTGTAGATGATTTGTTGTGCACTGAAATATGCGTTGATATTATCAACGTCAGGTTTTTCGTCAAAGACTCATTTCAATGTTTGTAAATAAATAATAACTATTATTCATATTCCAATTAGTCGACTTCCATATTATGTATACTTGGGCGTCCATTATTCCTTCAGAGAACGGTCAAGCGGTCAAAGACTAAATATGAACGAATATTGAACATCAATTTTACATCCAGTCAAATGCCGGTTTACTTGGTAAAAAAAAAAATGGACGTAAATTGGACGTCCACTTGATTACGTATGGACGCACAATATTAGTCAACATATGAACGTACACTAATCGTTTCTTTAATATCAATGAAAATACAGATTTACTTTTTCGAAAGACATGATGCTGATTGGTGGACAGATTGTAGGTTGCATATAGAATAAAGCGAGCTCTTGGACAGTTTTACTATCAAGAAATACGTGGATTTCTTTCGTATACAATGAAAATTTCGAAATCTAGCGAGATGAAAATGTATTTCCAAAAATACAAGGAAGAAGTAAAGAAAAATAATTTTTTTTTGGACATTTCTCTTTATAAATTTTATTCTACTTTACTTTGTAATTATTACAATAAGAATTGTCCTCGTCGAAAAGTACACTTGAGAAATACGTCTTTTTTCGATATGTAATTATAATGTCTAAACAAAATATTGTTAAATTGGCAATGGAAATCAGCATGGAAAAATCAACAGTCGATATATTATATATTTGTAAACATTGTATAATTTTGAATTTGACATGGAATAATATCTCCCGTGGTTTGCCGGTACATTTGACCTACTTTAGATTTAATTGAAACCGTGGCAGCTCCATTATTTCCAGGTTTGTCCTTGCTAATTTCCAGTGTTGAAATTAGATAGCGAATTGAAAAATTGTCCAATTAAACAAAGCATTTCCGAAAAGATATAATCAATCGCTAATGAATTCTATTTTTCAGTGCGACTGAAAATTAATTCAGACCACCCTTTATTCATCAATATAATCATAATAATAAAGAAATTGTGAAAGAAT
>JAPYZR010009441.1:0-10860 GCA_030522945.1 Trichopria nigra | reverse complement strand
CGTCGGTCTTTAAATCAATAAAGAACATTGATAGTGGTTCTTTTGTTGTTTTGTGCCGTATATTTGATATATTTAAGACCTTATGCCCATGACTTTCAACTTCTTCTTTAAGGAGTGTTAGATCGGAAGAACTATGCATATTCCTTAACACTACTTGTACTCAGCTTTCTTTTGGTAGGAGTGAAATTCGGAGTTTTTTTCCTTCAGTGCTTTGATTATGGTGTCATAAGCATCCATTGTTAAAGCTTGTATTATGACTTCGTTGTTGAATAGTACTCTTAAATTGTACGATTCATTGCCGATTTGATCAAATAGGGCAATTAATGGTTTTATGTCTACAACCCCTCCGACGTAAATGGGCGGTGGCTTGGGTTATTTTTCATCCGAAAATTTCGGCGAGTTAACATTTTCAGTCTGCATTTCATCAGTATCATGCTCTTCATTTAAATCCGAATATCTATTCGAGATCGATGTACCTGCGGGATATAACCAGTAGTCTATTTTTGTTTGTTTAGCTCGTGGCATTTGTTTACTTGGAGCGTTTTTAGGACTGTTGCGCAGTCGCTTTCTGTTATCAGCTGTTTTCCAGTCTGTCATTGTTTGTTGTTTTTTGTTAGAGTCATTTAACTGCGACCAGTAAACACAACTCTTCGCGTACTCGCAAACAATGTCTCTAAGTAACGGTTAATCCATTTTCACAACGGCAAAACTCTTGATTTATGGAATCGCACGTCTGCCGACGCCAACCGCACAATAATCCTGCTATCAAGAGAGCAGAAGCTTGAATCCGTAGTATTAGATGACACTATTCGTTCACTAACGTTCAAAACTCAATACTCAATGTTTGTGTCATATGATTAACGCGTCGAATAGAGGGACACAAACGCATCCAGTCTCATCGGCACTTCGAATAACACTGAGACTATTAAATACCCTAGTAAAATTTGAACCACCTTACAAGAAAATAGATATTCCACAGTGTATGAAATGCAAGGTTTTGGACATACCAAAAACTGCTACTATAAGAGCCCAGTTTGTGTTAAATGGCCCGGATAATATTTGACGCATGAATGTCTGAAGCGAACCTCCCTGCTAGCTACAAAGGATGCATAGTCCGCAAACAACTACAATAAAAGATATATCTAAAATTAAGAGAAAAACCATTTGGACATGTTCAAGACAATAGCGGTTAAAAAATCTTGTAAGATCCAATGTATCTTTTGCAGAAGTTACAGGTCGTCAACACAACAGACCGAAGAGAACTGTATACAAACGGAACCAAATATCAAAGCAACAACTACGAAATTAGCAGAAATTTTTCGTTTTACGACTGTTTTTGTATATATAATATTGAAAATAAATACAATCTTTTTTCCTAAATAAATAAATTGATGATTCGGTCAATGACGTTTTCAATCAATAAATTCGTTTCTGAAGAGGGTTCACGCAATGGGACCGAAACGTCAATTTATTATTTATTAAAATGACTGTATCTAATTTCAATATTATATATTGTAACCGTAATTCTCCCGTTTCTAGACAGGAGGTTATTTTCGACAATGGGAAAATGAACAAAAGGAAATTCAGGGTAATGTCTATATTTTAACAAATTATACAACTGGTAGCGGATAACAATGATCCTCGCAAAGAGGAACACTCTTAATAAATGACCGAAGGGGTCGAGAATGGGGGCCGCAAAAACTCTAACCGCAAAGAAGGGGTGACGGGGGGGTCGTAATGCAGTGGTAACACTTACAAAATTGGAGGGAGCCCCGCAACAATAATTAGTACAGTTATTACGAAGTTTTTTTGTGAATTTTGAGGCCATCGGGTGTACCCAAGGTTGTGAATCAAGATATTCCGGAGACCTTTTGTATAATACCAACTTAGTTTCGAGTAAGTGTGCACACTCGTTTAGCGTTCCCCCCGAAAATATTTTATCGTAATAAATTAATATTAGTTTTATTTTATGTTCTTTTCTTTTTCTTTTCCCCCTTTTTTGCGTAACGGCACGGGTTGGCGTGTCGTCCCAACCCGGTCACAATATATATACAGGATATATACAGGGTGATCAAAAAGTCCCGGAACAGCGAAATATCTCAGCGGGAGTGCATTTTCGGGGAAAATGTTAAATACGAAAGTTTAAGGATTTTTCACTGGCTATTTAACGGTACCATTGAATTTGACCTTGAACATGGCCTTGAGGGTTATTTCAAGGTCAAGTTAATTTTTTTAAATGGAAACCCCTACTTTTGATCTTGGATTTGAAAAGAGCGGAAAATTTTACGTTCAAAACGATATTAGGTCGGTCTGTAAAGCAGCTCTCCCGAGCTGTGGCCCGCCTCTTGGCATTGTTATTAATTTGTTGTTGTATGTTTACATTATGTATTTTATTATTATTTAAATTGCCAATAAAGTCGATTATTATTATTATTATTATTATTATTATTATTATTATTATTTATCCGATATTTTCAACAATGTCATGGGAAGGTCTAATGAAGGTGAAATTTATGAAAATTGTTGAATAACCTAAAAAATCAAGTCCAACATCAAGGTCAAAAAAAAAAAATTAAACAAAAACGTATGGCGTCAATAAAAGAGTTTTCACATGATATTACCCCCTCTTAAAGTCAACATCAAATGTGTTTGACTCAGTAATGTTGCGCCCCTCCTTTTCTTATGTTCGTTCAAATGAAACAAACATAACATTTACAACCAGTGTCATGTCGCTTCCTACGTTTCACGCGCACGATTCGATGTTGGACCTTGAAGGTGACTCTCTCCACCCTTGAAATTTTTCTTCCGAAACATTGTGCTGTTTGCAATCTCTTCCAACCTCTATGCCGAGCTAACATCCATAATTTAACAATTTTCGCAACGGGTTCCCATTTACGAAAATTAAATTGACCTTGAAATAACCCGCAAGGTCATGTTCAAGGTCAAATTCAATGGTACCGTTAGATAGCCAGGTAAAAATCCTTAAACTTTCGTATTTAACATTTTCCCCGAAAATGCACTCCCGCTGAGATATTTCGCTGTTCCGGGACTTTTTGATGACCCTGTGTATAAATATCCCCATACCGTCAGTTCCAGGTCCGACCATTAAAACGTTACGAAGCAACGTTTTAAGGACGGGGAATCCCCTATACGCGTTTCGCCCCCGCAGGGTGCGGAGAGGGGGGAGGGTGGATATAACATGCCTAGCGGGGGCCTTGCCCCCCCCCCCCCCCCCCCCCCCCCCCCCCCCCCCCCCCCCCCCCGTCACAACCTGCCTGGAACGCATTTTATAATCCGCATCGTGTAACATTCCGGACCTGGAAACTGCCATTAGACATAGAAATCTTCCAGGTCCGACCTGGTCAATAAGATACAAAATTCTATTTATATTTTGAAAGCTTAGGGAATAGCGAAATAAGATACTCATTTGAAAAGAACAAGTACTCTAGTGCAGCATTTCTTGATGTTACACAAACCCTTGTTAAAATATGCCGAGGTCTCCTCCATAAACTCAGAAAGATTCTGCTAATTAATCTTTACTACCTTTAATAATCCGATCTACACTGCTGACCTACCTGCAATGAAGGATATAGTACTTGGCACTTTCGTAGCCTACACCTCAATAATGAGATCATATAAAATCCCAACGACTTCTTCCCATATTTTACAAAGGTATTTAATAAAAGTGGAGCAAAGTTTCATTATATGAAGAGTTAACACCAATGAACGCAAATCTGCACGAATAACATTTATTCTACGTAAGAGAGATGCCGTACCGGTTTATTAAACGATAAGCCACTACCCAGTAGTTATTCAATTAGATACTTGGGAATGTATTTAGATCGGCGTGGATGTGTAACAAAATTTAATCAGTTCATTTTATTACGTGGGTATTTCTGAAAAGGGTTACCGCAGTTATTCAGTTCAGTTATCGTGTTATCGTGATTATGTACGTACATAGGCACATACACTAACGTTTTTCGACCAATAAAATTTAAGGATGGTAATAAAGAAAAGAGAGAAAAAAACAGCACATAAGAAAAAAAACAAGGCATACAGAATGCGTCTAATGTTAAAATAGTTTTCTGTTTTAAAATGAGCCGAGTAGTTTTACAAAAAAAAAAAACAAAAAAAAAAATTATGTACCGAAATAAGTACTTGCCTGCTTTGCGTCCTGCTTTGCATCAGGCGAAGTAATTATGTATTCGTGAAATAGGTTATTTCTTTCGTACAATACCATGTTGCGCCTGCCAGGACTTGTCATTAACGCGATGGCAGGCCATCCTGCCTTATACATTCTGATATTTTAAAAGCTTATATTAATCACGTTGGATTTGCGAGGAACAAATGCAAAACGTTATGATGGAGAATATAAGTTGGGAAATGATATCTCTTTATCGAGACTACTATTATCAACAATTCGTCCTATGTTTTTTCAGTTAATAACTATTTTTTATTACAAAAGCAGTAAATGGAATATCTCTTTGCCGTTTTAGATTTAAGAAATATGTCTAACTATTATTAGTAAGGAAGTGATAGTAAAACTTGTACTTGTGTAATTTGCTATTATAGTTTTACTAATTTCTGTTTCTTCAATATTTAGGCAGATCCTTCTCAGCTCGGGTGGCATTGATTTGATGCAAATAGCGCAAAAATTAACGTCATTGAGTACTCGGAGAACATTTGAACCATTGGATCCTGCTGCTGATACGGACGTGCACAGTTATTTGCGCAATGAAAAAGAAAATGCGATCCTTTCTATTATTGAACAAGTGCATAAAAATGTAAGTACAATAGTTTAAAAATTATCTCTTTGAGAATTCACCATATTATTTATAATCTGGAAATTTTGTATTGTACTAGAATTTTCAGCGGTAGGAGAAAATAATTGATTCTGTGTATAATTTATGAGTGTGTTTCTGTTGAAAGAAAGAAAAACAAAAGCGTTACACGTTTCTCCTCCATCTCATTCATTTCACGCAAACGCAGTTGGCATTAACAAAGTCATTTAAGCGTTCCGCTTCGCTTTACAGCATTGGTGTTATTAAAATTGTCACCGTCGATACCCTTCTACAAATAACGAATAAAAGCTAAGTTTCTTTTGCCCAATTTGGCAATTGTTAAATAACTGTATTCATTTCACAGTCAGAAACTTTAAAAAATAAAACTTCATGTTTTAAGTATTGGGGGTTCTAAAGTAGGACAGTTCTACATACCTAACCTCGAAATAAGAAAAGTATATAAATAAATAAAGATTATGGAACGGTTATTAAACATTTGGATTCTGGAAACATGATTTTATTTAACATGAAATTCCTCAAGAAAACTTCGTGAAAATCATGTAACATTAAGTGAATATTATTGGAAATAAATTATTTTTCCTTACCTACCTTAAAAATAATTTATCTCCAAAAGTTCTAATTTTATTTTAAATGATTTTTACTAGAATTTTGTTGACGATTGTATGTGCCACATGGAATCACTCTTCCACAGCCCAAGTGATGAAACAGTTTCAATCATTTTTTATTTATACATTTACTGTTTCAAAGCTTGGTCGGTATCTATTCTACTTTAGAACCTCCTTAACTAGATGCTTTAATTAAGAAACATACTCAAACCTTTTATTATTATTTTACTTTATGTCTATACTATATAGGAGTACTCGAATAATAAATTTTTGAGGTTTCCAGTGGAAAGAAAACGAATCAGAGCTTGGAAGAATGTATATATAAAATACTGTCATTTATTTATATAACACTGTCATGAACATTTTTCAAAGGACAATGGCTTTGTAAAAACATCAGCGATCTGGTCTTTAGAGGAAATCCAGTTCACTGTAATCAATCCTCTACTCACACATTCTTTTAAATAATGTTATTTGATTTCTGTCATATGTCGTAGCTTGCTGCCGCCGCCTGTCTTTGCGCTCGATTCTGCAGCCTTATTATCGCACCACAAAACCATCGGTGTCAGCTCTTTCTCCAAGAGCTGTCTAAGTATCAGGTACGAAGATATCAACACTTGTGCACACTCGCTCATTGCTACATATTCTGCCTGACACGTAGATAACGCTACATACCGTTATTTGTGAGTTTTCCAGGCAATTTTATCTCCAAACAGTCGTATAATATATCCGCTTGTAGTGAGTGAGCCTTTACAGTCACCAAAGTTCGCGTCTGAAAAACCATGCAAACTGTCGCCTTTTGCCAAGTATTTCAATACTTGTCCTTTCGTTCCTTTCAAGTATCTGAACACTCGTTTAACCATCTGCCAATCATCTTCTTTCGGATTTATCTGACGTCTGCTAAGAACATTCACGGCATACGATATGTCTGGTCGATTGGCATTCGCCAGGTACAAGAGCGTACCTATTACTTCCCGATAAGGAATATTGTCATTAGTAACTGTCATAAAAGTACTTGCATTTTCCCCCGACTCCTCTCGCTCTCATCTTACACGATTAGCAGCCTGATTTGTAACCATAAGAGTGGTCTGGGGGTGCATTTCGTCGAATCCGAATTTGTACAACATTCTATATAATTCTCCTGCTCAGTTCTTTCCTCTGTCGATTTCTGACTATGTCCAGTCCTAAGAAGATTGTAGGTTCCCCTACATCTGTCATCTCAAATTCTACCATCAGACTTTCTTTCGTTCCCTCCAGCGTAACTTTGCAGTTACGGGCCAACCTCATCTACGTACAATTGTAGGATCCGAACGATGTTACTGTCACATCTTGTGAATAAACATGGTTCGCTTTCAAAGGGTTTTAAAACGAGTTTCTCGACTTCCCCTTTAAATCTTTCGGTCCAACATTTTGGACTGACTTTCAGACCGTACAAAGCATGAACACTGTCGTCTGCCGTTTCACATACCTGAATTTTTCTTGATCGTCCTCTCGGTCGTTTTGTCTCTCCCTCTGTGCTTATGTCTGTCTCACTTTCCTTTCAAACTATACAAACCAAGTATCTGGTCTTGTATCTGTCACCGAAAACACTGAATCTTACATTGATTGATTCAGTGATCTAACTCGAATTTCGTAGAGTTTGCCCTCTTCTGGTTTGAGTAGGATATATCGTGTTTCTTTATATCCCCACGAGTATTATTCTTCTGTCTATAAAATCAAATTTCAGACCTGTCTTTCGTTGCACTGTCATCTACGCCAGGCATCCGAATCTTTTCATATGAGTCAAAACTCAACCGTTCTGTTGCAACCGTACACAGCAGCACCCAATGCAATGTCCCGCATATTTTCGGGTAAACCGGAATCTTACATTAGAGCTCTGAATTTCTTCTGTATAATTTGGTTAAATCCTGCAACACCATTATGTTGCGGCGTATCTGGACATGCCAATTGTTGTTCTGCTCCCAGCTTAATTAGAACCTTTATCGCATGTCCCCCGGTATATTCAGTATACCCTGATCAGTACGTAAAAAACAAACTTTCGTGCCTCTGCCTAGCAAATTTCTGGTACTTTTGACCAATGATCCTAAGCAACCACCCGTTTCATCTTTCGTTTTCATCGGATATGCTATAGCCATTTGTGAATAATCGTCAATGAACGTGCAAATGAATCTATATTTATTTGGGTAGGTAACAGGAATATTGCTGCCCATAACATCAGAATGTATTATCTGTAGGGGTTCTGTCGCTCAGTGTCTGACTGTCTATTTATTTTTGATATCTGACACACCTCACAATCTAAAATAGTATCGTCAAAGACTGTCTCTCGGTTGCTTTTCTGCACGCGTAGGTCTTTCGGGCGACGCTTTCTTTTGCGCCCGAGCCCGGCTAGCTCATGGTTATTTTCGGCATACTATCCGCACTAAATAATGCTCTCGAGAGCATGAGCTGTCCCAGAAAGAGTCTTTCATTATCTAAAGAGTCTCACGCTAATTGTACCTTCTCCATCCGATTTTAAGATAGCGGTTCTGTCTTTATTAGTACATATAATTTTATTAGGTCTTTCGTTACATGGATTAAATATGAATCTAGCATTCGTCAAATGTTCTGTCGCTCAGCTGTCTACTAAAAATCATGCTATTTGTTATTTCGAGCATCTGTCTTATATTTCCCCTCCGATTTACCCTTTTGCTTTCAACTACGAAACTGACCCTTGCCAATTTTCTTGGTAATATTGTGACTATCTCCCTGTATTTATACTGTCGTATTTCCGTTTTCTGATTTGATTACCAGTTCTGTCATTTTGGGTTGGTAATTGTACTTGTTATATTCATACCTGTAGCTGTAGCACTGTCGTGACTGCCCCCGCACTCCAAACACTTCCTTTTCTTTGTGCTTTGAGACGTACAATCTTTACCATTATGGCCGAAACTGTCGCAGTTAAAGCATCTGTCGCCGGTCTTGGCTATCATTGCTGTCGTCTGGGGCTTGGCTGTCGATCTCACACTTTCCGCCTGCATCAGAAAAAATTTCAGTTTGTCGTATGAGAGACCCGTGCCTGTCGCAGTTTTTGTGGTGAAATCTACAAGCTGAATTTGTGGAACACTTCCCACAATACATCTTCATTCTCTCCATCAGATGAAATCGGTGCACCGGGTAGGCTATTGCAACAACACACTATGTTTTCGAATCTGTCTATAAAGCTCGATGTTCTTTTTTAGTCGGGGCATATTGCACGTTATACAATCTTTTTCTGATAGAGGTCGAAGTCACATTGACTTCACTCAGTTTAATATCTCTAATTCTGTCTAACAGTTCCACTGGGTCTTTTATTTTCATCATTCTGGCATGATAACTTTGATCGATTCTGTTTCTGTCGAGGTATGCGACAGAGGTAGAATGATCAGTATAGGGAAGGGCCTGTGTAAATTAGTGGTCACTCTGTGCTGCAGTTGACTTGCGTTTAACTATCGTTTATTAACTACAAAAAGTGTACAAAATTTTTGTTAGCGCGTACATATAGGCGATGACTGCGATTTCGCGCGAATATTTGCTCGCAAGCCCCAAGCGCAGTCGGACGGGTGAAGTTTCTCGGTTGGTGGCGAGAACGACCGGAGCGACGGGTTACGCGTGTTTGATAACAATGTATTAATAATCCCACAATACACCGAAAATTAAGTACCCAACAAGAGTGATAACATTATAGACTATAACCCACCGAACACAAGTGATGTTAAGTCGAATATCACTAGGTACCCAACATAACTGATAATATTACAGACTATAACACACCGAACACATGACATCACCGAAGTGACACTCTCGCGTCATTTTCGATTCGGTATCGCGCCGTGTCTTTCTCTCACTCTCGCGTCGTTTTACGATTCATTATCGCGCCGTCTCTATCTCTATGATTCTCACGTCTATTCCTATTCCGTGTCGCGCCGTCTGTTTCGTTTCGCTCTGTCGTATTGTGATCACGTATCATTCCGTCTTGTTCTCTTGTTTCGCCCGGCACTGCCTTTGTGTAAGTGAGTCCGCTTCACAAAATTTCCCTAATATCCGTTTTTATAACACGGCCACACGATGATACACGCGCTTTTGTTTTTCGTATTTCACGCACTTTCATTACTTTGGTACGTACCTGTCTTCATCTCACCTCTGTCCAACCACTTCTGAATCGCCCCCTGGGCCTATAACCTATTGAGGTTTCCAATGGGACGAAAACGAATTACTGTCGTTTATTTATATAACACTCTCATGAATGTTATTAATATGTAATCGTAGAGTTTGTATAGCATAAAATATAAACACCGAAAAGGTATCATTCATGTATCGCGGACGGCGGTTAAAGTACGAACTAACTATAGTGAGACGGGAACTCGCTGCCTCGGATTGCAGAGTCCCATACTGCCGTCACCAAGCGGCCAACACCTGAAGCACGTACCGAGGGTGCTCAATCTCAACATAAATTAATCGAAAGGTATTCCCTACTCCTGAATTAACGCGCGCGCACACACACACGCACACACACAAACACATATTGGACACTCTATTTAAGCGGTGGAGGGACCAGGGCAATACCAAGAATAATAATTCCGCAAGATACAAGAACTGAACATTTATTAACAATCTAGACTCAAAACCTAATGAATACTATTCGATAGAATAGGCCGAAGCCACATACTTTAGTTGCATCTAATGCTTCTCAATCGACGTTACGGGTGGCCAATTGCAAACCCGCAACAACAAAAAAACTAAACTAAAAAAAAAAAAAAAATAACTCGATAAAGAATATCCCGACGCTCGGGTTATAGCCGCGCTCGTACTCGGACTGACGACTTCCACTCGCGTCGACTGCCGCAACGGTAATGGCGAGCAGCTGCGACGGAGAGCTGTCTCAGTGCGCTTCAAGCCTCGATAGGCATTACAAAAATGACGACGAAATCTGCCAGCGCAGTTTTATTTGTACACATTCATAGGTGAAGAAACCGGTAATATCGAAATCGTGGATTCGAATTCGATGGACAAGTATAATGCGGCCGAAGCAATGGTTGTCAGTACAGTGGTTTCGAAAACAAAATGGCGGCTTACGGAACTAAAACCCGAATCATAAAAGGCTCATTTGATTACTTTGAATTTGATCGGAACGGGTTACTCGGGGGTTTTCGGGGTCGCTGAATTCAAATTCAGTATCAAAAAATGCAAAATTTCGAAATGGGGGGTGTGGGGAGGGGTAGAATTTATTATTTCGTAAAATTTTCTATGAAGTAAATTAATTTAAAGTTTAAAACAGGGCGGTGAAAAGGGGGAAACGTGCAAACTGCGTCAAATTGACATTCAATTCAAATAGGGCTCCAGGCTGTTGACTTTGATTGTAGTATCAAAATTAGGTGATTTTGTAACCCCTACTAAAGAATTACAAAATTGTACGCACAAATTAAATACTTTGCCAGTGT